>VXAB01014052.1:240533-257360 GCA_013399175.1 Odontophorus gujanensis
CAAAAAAAAAAAAAAAAAAAAAAAAAAAAATTCTCACTAACTACTTTCACTGCTATTTTAGCATGTTTAGCTGTCACTTTTGAATATAGACCTTGATTTTGGGAAGGAAAGTTAGAACACTATTTTTAAATTTATGTCATCATTCTAAAAATTAGGGCAGTTGTGAAAAAATCGTGAATTTTAAAATGTATGTCTGAAGTTTTACTTCAGTTGACTTCAGACTGTTGCGGATGAAACAGTGCTAGGTACATATCTAACAGTGTAAAGATACCAATGATATTGAGAAAAAGGAGGAAACTACATTTCAGTCATGAAAACAAGGAGGAAAAATAACATTAGATTTGCTGAAAAGCATGGCACTGAACTTCACCAAAATCTGTTGAATCTAACAGCATCCAAGCAGAAGTCTTGAAAAACCATGTTCAAGAACTCGTGGTTCTACAGCATCTGAAATGCTTAGATCATCTGTGATAGTCTTGTAGAAAATCAGTTTCAAAGTAACAGTAGGGAAAAACAGCTTCATCCTGAAGGACTGTCTGAGAGACAAGTTTGATTCTTCAGTTTGAAGGAATTTTGCATTTCAACTTTTCCAGTAAATTTCGTCGTACAACATTCTAAAGAATCAAAGAAGAGTTTGTGCTTCAGCAAAACAAGATATTTGATTCAGTTAAAATAGCATGTAGGAATATTGTCATCTACTTCAGTGATGCAGAGGGAGACCCAATGGAGTTGTGCTCACTTTAGACCTAGCTGAGGGGGTGAAGTACTTCACTGTGGGCGACTTGAATTTGATGAACTGTGTTAGAATGGGAGTCAAATGAAGTACTACATAGGTAAATGCTGTTTTAAACAGAAAGCATGATTTCTAACAAAGACACCTGAGTTAGACTTCCAAATAACACAGCTGACAAGGGGCAAAAAGAGAGCTTGACTAGAAGTAAAAAGAAAGAGGTGAATGGATTTAATAATGAGAAAATCTTTCAGAGGCTTACCCTTAAGTACTAGAGGTATAGTTTACAAACAAATGTGTTTCTTTAGTTTTAACCATTATTATAGTGATTTTTTTTTGTTTTTACAATCATAATCTATAGAAAACCAGACTAATGCTATTATAAAGGATGCAGGTTGTTTGTATAATGAAATCACTGTCATCATCACATATATGCTAGAAAAAAAGCTACACACAGGGTTAACAAAACATATGCCATTTGTACCAACAAAATCAAGTTACAAATCTGCATGGCTTTCTCAAAAATATAATCAATATTTGGCACTGAGACACCGAGTGTGTCTGAAAAAAAAAAAAGTTTGATTGCCTGGAAACCAAACTGCTTGGCAGCTGAAAAGTGGTGTCTGTGTTCTCTCCTGTCCCATAAGATTAGGAGCTTTACTGAAACAGTAAAAGTAGTGAAATAGTAGTAAGAAAAGAAAAAAAAAAAAGAAAAGAAAAAGAAAAAAATAAATGATAGGACATAAAAAGGTCTATTGAATATCTGTTATATATGCAGTGCATGCAAAATTGAATGATACAGCATGAAACGTAATTACAAAGATACTTTTGCATTTCATCAGGTAGATGATGTAGTCAGATACTGTCTTTTGAGTGTTTGTCAATCAGAAAAAAGTATGTTATTTCAAAATGGATTACTGTTTTCTCGTATAATCAAAGGACATTTGTTATCATATCTTAGAACTACACAGGACTTTAGAAAAGTTAACAAGCTCTTGCAGGTTTCAGGGCGATAAGGGGTTTATGGGTAGGAAACCTGAGGAGAGGTGAAGTGGCTTGTTTGAGGCCATAGAGAGACCTTGAGAGTAGAGTTCAGCAATGTCTGATTAATCCAATGGATCCTTCTGCCCATTTTCCATGACAGACCAAGCATTTATTTTACCATAGCATTAAATAAGTGGTTTGGGAGTTGCTCTTTTGCCTGGGCAGAACAAAGCTGAAAACACAAGGAGGTTCAGTGCTGTTTAGAAGAGCATCACTTCTTGTGTTCAAACTGGCTGTCTGCTCCATCTGTGATATCAAATTAGATGTAATGTAGAAAAGATAACACAACTGCTTACCTTTTTGCATTATGCTGTGAATGACTGTCCTGCCCTGTTCATCCACAGCCAGCAGAAAAGTGGTTATACATTCGTTTTCCCCCTGCAAAGAGCAAGGAATGGATTTATCCTCTGAAAAATCTGCAAGGGAGGAAAAAAGTCATCCATTAGATCAAACAAAGATCAGCATGCAATAACTAGTGAGGTTGCTGGCATATTGTTTATCATAACCTCTTATAATGCAAAGAGTAAAAGACAAAAACAGTTCCCTCAGAAATTCAGTGGAAGTGCTTCCAAGATGTTTAACTGTCAGCTGCCTGAGAAATGCCCCCAGTTATAGGACTCAGTAAGCAGTATTATTCTCTTTGGTTTAGAGCTACTTCTTACGTGGTTATGCTTAAAAAGTAGATGCACACATGTTGAACAGAAATGGACATGGATAAAAGGGCTGTCATTTATCTCTTCCTTCACTCAAAGGCAAGAGGGAGACAGGAGAAGCTGGCTGTGACAGGCTGTATAAAGCAAAAAAGATGACTGAAAATTCAGACTACAGGTCCAGTTCTAGAAATCTGTAATTCTAGACTTAGCCATTATATAATATTTTCACAGGTCAAAAATATCATACTGTACAACTGTGTGCACAAATGCCCCTGTGGCTGAAAGTTTATTATGTTTCCATAAAACCCATTGTTTAAGGACCATTGGAAAGCTAGGTATGCTTTTCAATACATTTTTAGGAAAACTTGTTCACTTTTTATCATGAGTAAAAAATTTTATAGCAAAGCGTAGAAGTATGAAAGTACAAATAGCTGATGGCATTTTTATAAAGTGAGAACCATCTCTGATTGGATGTTAATGGAAACATGTTCTTGATCTGTGATAATTTTGTACTTAATCTGTTGCCTGTCCTTGATGTAAGAGCAATGTGTTAAGGTGACAGTTGGACAAGACATGCTCATTTGTTAATATTTGTTTTTGTTGACTGAACATACTCAATTAATGACACTCTTTGCCAGGTCACAGTTCTAGTAATACTATCATGTTTTGCAATATTTATTGTTTCCCAACTCCTTTAAGCAAGCAGATCCAAATAATCCAATGACCGGAGATTTAGACTGGATATAAGGAAGGTATTTTTAATGATAAGCATGGTGGGGAACTGGTACAGGATGCCCAGAGGGGTAATGGATGCCCCTTCCCTGGAGATCAGGCTGGAGGGGCCCGAAGTACTTGACTGACATGCATTGCAGGGGAGTTAGACCAGATGGCCTTTAAGGTCCCTTTTAACACCAATGATTCTATAGTCCTATGAATATTAACTTTCTTTATTTCAAAATCATAGTTTTCAGGCCTCTGGAGAGCAGAGAAAATCTTGTAAGCGTATTCCAAATATCACAAAACAAAAACAAACAACATAAGAAAAAGACCTTCAAACCTATGGATAGTAGGAACTGCAAATATATCAGTTATTTTTAAAAAATAATGTTTAGTTTAATGTGATAACTGGAGATCGTGGGATGTAGAAATCTGATTATGAGCACAGACATAGAAATGAATGTGAAGATGCCAGGCTATTCAGAACCCAACTTATGCTTAGAATTTGTGTTTCTCTGATGTTATTTTTAGGATGAGGGATGCTAAGTGAATTCCTGGGTGCAAAAATTCACTTGGGTAGGTAAACTTTCCTTTGTGTCTCCCTCACAGTTCTTGTCACTGTGTTGTAACATATGCATGCAAAAGAAAGAGTAAAACTTCAAAGCACTAACATTTATCTAGCCTAGGCATATTTCTGGTTTCCAAATGCCACGACAAAATTAAAGAAGCTGACATATAAAGCAGAAAGTAGCATTATGCTACCATATAAAATCATGCTAAAATTCTGTCTTAAATGATGTGATGGTCTAGATATACCACTTTCAAAAGGACACTAGAAATGTCTCAGTAAAGCCTGACATGAAGCACTACATCTTTACCATAGGTTAAAGGGTTGCATCTGGATGCAGATGGTATTTGACTCTCTGCATAAGGACTGGAGTCAGATTTTGAATCTGTATGGCAAAAGAAGCCTCACTGAAAGCTATGGTACAGGCATGACAACCTCAGGGACTTCCATCAGCAACTGATTTGCAGGAGCTGGTACTTAAATTCTGTCCTTTCTTACATAAGCTGCTTAGCAAGTAGGTGCAATCCAATGAGTTAATTAACCTGGAGGGGTAATACCAGTCCTGATCTGCATTTCCTACTTACAGCAGAACAACCAAAGACAGATTGTTTTATGAGCCCTAATATAATTCCACAGCAGAAAAACAAGGCTACTTTCAAAGGTAAAATTACCAAAAGTGGAAGCTATCAGTGATCAGCCACACACAAAAAAGAGATTAAGAATACAAACCCTCTGCAGTGCTGATGGTTGCATCAACTGATTTGCATTTTTCCCTGCATTCTCCCTGCAGCTTGTCATCAGAAGCTAAATGACATTCCACGCAGCTCCTGTTGAAAATAATTCAGCAGCTCATCCATCTCTGTCTGTCACAAAGCACTGATACAAAAGCGACTACAGTACACATCTGCATTTTAAAAAGAAGCTAAACAAAAGGCCTTGTGCTATGGATACAGGAGTTCTCAGAAATGTGAGATGTATTGCCACAAAAAAGCCACCCAGCAAAACCAACGCTACCTGAATAAAGGTATTGTGGATAAGCTCTCTCTTGTCTCTTTCTCTTCCAGCTTATTAGCTACCAGACAGGACCCCAGGCAACATTATTCATGTGGGACTATCAAAGACACGAGGTTACTCAGACATAACATTCATTTTCAAATATAAATATTCTGAAGTATGCTTACACTAAATACCAGCCCAAGGAATGTCTATGAGATGAACAATATTTGAAATTGACTTCAGAGAGATCAAGCTGGGGTACCTATTATAAGTCTTCCTTTGTTGAAATTCTATTGAATAATGTATTAAAACACAGGTCAGGTGTTCTGACAGATGTCTCTTGAATGTGATTACTTGTCTCGGGAATTACCTAGATGTTAAGTATACTAATACTATTTACTGGAAAAGAATTTTCAAATCATTTACTTCATTTAACAGAACAATGGCTAAAATATTTTAAATTACGGAGTCTAAATCAATTCCATAGAAGTCTGTAAAAATCTTCCCATGAAGTCAAATGAAAACTTCCATAAGTCTAGACTTCATTTGTGGGGAGAAAAAGGGAGAAAATAAACAACAGAATTCATACATGAAAAATGCTGATGAAGAAAATATCTTGCTGATTCTGCATGATTAGCTTCAGCCACATTCAAGAGTTGAGACTCCAAACAGCCCCAAAGTACTGACAGTTTAAAGAAAGGAAAAGAGAATAACAGCAACAAAACACCCCAAGAAAACCTGGCCATCTCCTGTTGCACTGAGTTGCATATATCCATGAGAATATGCTGAGGCTGCTGAGATTATCTTCGTGTGATGGAGATGACCTTAACACTCGCTCTGGAGATGCTGAATAGTAAAAACAAATAGGTAATGGGATAGCCCCTATCTCATGAAGACAAATTGAGTGTTCTTGGTGTTTTTGTCATATTTGCCATGTTTCCTCAACTACTGCTCTCTTTTTCTCAGCCATTAATCTCATTCCCTACTGACCTGGCCTCCTGGCCCTCTTGGTTACCCTATCCAGGTCTGCCAAGTGTCACTTTGGCTGCCTCTGCCCCACATCTCAGCAACAGAAGCGACTGCCGCAGAGACAAAAGATCTGACACTGCATAGCATATACATGTTTAAATAGGCTAATGCAATGCTCACTGTGTAACCCAGTACTTCCTATTTCCTGCCAAACTGGGCAAAGCAAGGCAGCAGCATAGTACTTTGTGTTTCAAGCACCTGCAGAAGTTTCTTTAC
Organism: Odontophorus gujanensis; assembly: GCA_013399175.1. NCBI lineage: Eukaryota > Metazoa > Chordata > Aves > Galliformes > Odontophoridae > Odontophorus > Odontophorus gujanensis. The sequence continues at coordinate 246,487 of VXAB01014052.1, forward strand.
TTAAACTGTGCTCACTAAGGCCTATGTGCCTGAGCTTTGAACAAACTGGCTGGCTTGCTTTTGTGGGTCAAATGTAGTACTAACATAAATGATGGTTATATTGTGTGCCATAGAAGAGTTTCTTAGCTCAGCTATAGGGTACATTGGAAAGACAGGCATGAAAATACAGTGGTGTAGAGCTAGTGTGGAGGAGGAATGGGCCTCCGCTCTAAGCAAGTAGACATGGCATAATCGCAAAACAAAATGTTTGGGCCTCCTTAATTCAATAAAGATTAACTCAATTTGTAAATTTGCATGTGTGAAGCTTGAGCAGACAGCATGAACTTATTAGTTCATGTGTTTGCAAACAATAATTCAAATTCCAAATTTTCCGAGTCTCTTCCCTGTAAGACCTCATTATTTTGCCTTAGTGGCTTCTGTTGGGATGGTTTCGTACAGCACTGTGCTGAAGGGAAACTGGTCAGTATTTGTTGGATATTGTCAGATAAGGGCAAGACTCTGATTCTTAGTGCAGCCAGGGACAGCTGTGAAAGTGTGTTTTACTTGTGCTGCTTGAAGGTGATTAAATTGTTTTCCTTCATCTTTTTTTTTGTTTTGTTTTCACAAGAATCACACTCTCATTGAAGTATGAGTTACAACTACTCTTCTCAAAAGACAAGAAGCTCTTGAGTTCCAGTCTGTAAATCCAACCTGTGGTTGTGGCAATAAGCACATGAAGCAGTATGGGAAATAGCTCAATGATAGCAAAAATCAGAGACAGAAAACCAGCATCTTACCGTCTGGAACTGCAAGGGTCACCACAGAGAGGGCATTTTTCACACGTTTGGCCTGAAGCCCCTGGATGTGTGCACACACACAACCCACAGATGCATTCGCCTCTCCCACTGCACAGTGTTCCGTCCTCAGAAATGCAGGAGCTGATGTCAGTTGTGCAATTACAGTATTCACCAGTCCATCCACTGTGGCACACACATTCGCCACAGTCACAGTCTCCATTGCCTGGAAAACCATTTATTAGACCAGCTCAGTCTTTCAATATGAATTGGAATGATAGTCTTTACAATAATTCTCCTTAATAACAGACATTTTCTCTATTCCAACACTTCTCACTCTTAAACCTCTTTCTTCCTCCCCTCCATGTTCAGTTTTAAGCCAGAGGATCAAATTTTTGCTTAGACTGGCTGCAAGCCAGTACAACTCCATTCTCTTCACTGGAGTCTTCCACAAAGATTCTTATCTCCCAGCAGTGCACAACTTGATGGGTAAATCCTGTTTCATTTGTAACAGCATGAATCCAGACTATTTATTCAGCACAATCTCCTTGCTGGTTTCTACCATTTCAATACTATTCCCATTGTTTCAATAGAATCACTCTGATTGATGATTGTAGTGCCCAGGAAAAAAATAATAAACTCAAATCCTCACGTTCTGATTGTATCATACTCACATAAGCCAAGAACAGTTGAAATCATCTAGGTTACTGGGTTAAAATTGTATAATATATATAAATCAAAATGAGTCCAAATATGGTTAAGGTGGCTATGTCATATTGAAGTTGTACACTGCTTCAGATCAATGTATGTCAGTAAACTTAATTACACTTCTTTAAAGCTACAGACATTACAACCATTAAAATTCTAACCCAGTGTGATGGAGGCAGTTACGGCTCAGTAAAGTGATACCAGCATCTACTAGATATGGTGTAGCTAAAGGTGTTCCATTAAAAATTTCAAAATAGGGTAAAAAAATATATTTTTAGATCAAAGGATCACGCAGAAATGCTAAATTTATACAGACTGATTATAATCAAATATATAACAACAAGGGAGCTACACGAGCTCATAAGTATGAGGGACACAACAGCGCTTTAAATCACAGACACCAGACACAACCCATAGGGAGCATACCTCCGCACTGAAGCCCTCTGTGTCTCACACACGAGAAGTCATCGCACTCACAGTGTGCCCCATAAACTCTTCCATACATGGATGGGTGGCAAATGCACTGCCCGCAATAGCAGCTGCCTCTCCCACTACAGGAGCTCTGCTCCACAGAGCCCTTGCAGGATCCCGTGCTGAGGGCATTCTCATCACACTCACAGTGTGGACCCATGTATCCGGGGTGGCAGACACACACTCCGCACTCAAAAGAGCCTTTCCCCTTGTTGCATTTTGAGCTGTTCTTCTCGGCCTTGGTCTGGCAGCCACAGCTGCACTGGGGAAGGATTTCCATTTCCAGCACATCGCTGAGACCCACTGGTTTTATCACAACGTGCCTGTTGGTTTTATCACAAGTGGGCAGACTTATAGTCACATTGAAAGAGACCTGGAAGAGAAAATGGTGTCTGCATACATAGACTGCAGAACATTCTGGAGATATATAGATAGCACAGAACAAGAGTTTTCTCTGCTTGAAGAAAGATTATTTAAAAAAACAAACAAACAAACAAAAAAAAAAAAACAACCAAAAAAAAAAACCCCACCTTTCTACATAGGTGCTTTAAATTCCCATGAACTAACATCATTTAGAAATCTGTTCCTCACTTACTGTGTCTCCCACTTTCACATGAGAGCATTTCCTCTGGTGTGGAAAAATGGTCCCATTGTTACAGATGGCAGTGAAAGAGAGATTGAGTCCTTCTGTGTCCCCAGAGACCTCCATCTCTACTTCGGACCTCAGCTCCTTCAAGGAAAAGGAGTGTGATGAATGAAGCGATAACATGGCCACAAACTGCTAATGTTCTGTGTCTGTGTGACATGAACTGTAACTTATCTCAGTTACACAGGAATAAATGTGTGGTTTTGGCACTTTATTTACATACTCTTGCGAGAAAAAATGGAGAATGAATGAAACAAAGAAAGTGCCAACAGAGACGGCTTTCAGCTCAAAGCCACAGTGCTATCAGTTTAATATCCGGTATCACGGTGCTTATTTCCTGTTCTTGTAGAAGAACAAATTCAACATTTTATTAAATCATCTTTCATTGCTAAGTGCTCTGTTGACTAATACAGGTTGTCTTTAACTCTGGTCTTACCAAGGAATGGATTTGTGCCTCTGATTGCTGCGCTAGTGCCAGGCTTTTCCTGAGTAGCCAGCAATCAATATTGCTCCTTTGTTATCTCTGCTCTTAGAATCAAACCTCACAGTCTCCCTTCCAGCCTGGCAGGTTGTGTGGGCCTCCATGCCCAGGGTTTGCAGAGCAAGAGCCGGTGCCTATCCTCACAATTACCTCACACAACCTGGTGGTTCACTCTGTTCCTTTCTCTCCCAAAGGAAATTGTGGCTTCCCAAGCTGTCAGTGCTGTTTCAAGCTGTATTCAACAGCGTTCTCATTTCTTAAATAAATTTGTTAAATCAAACTCTCATTTCTTAGGTGAAAAAGGCTCTTCAACTCACCTCCTGAATGCTCTCATATCCTCCTTTTTAATATATATTTAACTTTAAAATATTTTTATAGCGACTTTAGTTGCATAACTTGCCTTTAATCCAAAGCCTGTAGCAGGCCATGGGGAAATTCCCTATGACTTCATTGGACTGTCAACCCATTAAATGGAAAATTTTCAAAAGCACCTTAGCAATTACAGAGCAGAAGTCTCACTGACTTAGTTTTGTGCTCTTGCAAGCTTAATTGCTTTACAGAACACCCACTGTAGTTCAATCAGGGCACAAGGATATTGCTGATCTTCCTTCAGTGAGTCATTCTAGTAAAGGCATCAGGATGATTCACTGGAGTAAAGGTCTAGCAGGGTTAAAACAGTAATATTGACTGAACCCACACAGATAGCAGCTCCCTGTCCTTGTACGCATTCTGGATTCTCTGGAATTTTGTCTTGGGTCTGACACTGGGTTCTTTTTTAAATGTCTTTTGGAAAACCTGGTCAGTAAACCGAAGCACTTTAAAAAAGGATAGCAACACATCATGCAAGGTCTATTCGCATAACATCCAGTGCTCTTTCCACCATGCAAGCTGTGCACTGGCTATCAGGCTGTTCATTTTGGTAGCTCTTCATGAGTTCAGTTTTTCCCCTGCATTTGTTAAAAGATGTTAAAATCTTGCAATAACCATAATCAAAAGGCCTGATACCTGTTCCAATGCAAGTTAGAGTGCATTCTGCAATACAGAGCCAATCAGAATTTAATATTAAATAAAGCAAGCAGAATTATGCTTTCAGGAGAAAATGAATCATACTTAACATGAGAACTCCTTGTAACAAATATTTTGACAGCTCAGACTTCCTTGACTTGTTTACTTCTCTGAAGCTTTTAGATAGCGGCACATGGTAAATGATATTAACAAACCTTTTGTTTGTACAGCAAGGACTCTAGAGCACTTTAAAAGTGTTAAAAGATAGAACCTAACACTATGCTTCTGGGAAAATAGTTATGTACTCTGTTTTTATAGGTGAAAAACCATGAACTCTGGGTGTTGAACTGCACTGCTAGGAGTACTGCGAAAGGTCTACAACAAAACTGGAATATGTCAAATAAGGTGTTTTTCAGTGTTTCCTGCTTGGAAGGCTTTCGATCATGAAGCAAGAAGGTTGATAACCTTTAAGGTTAAGTGTAATAAAATGAGCTCTGGGAAATTCTGAAATTGTGACATGTTGTTACTCGTACAGTTTGTACACTGCAAAATGTATGTGGGCTCTTAAGAACCTATGAGCAACTCAGGTGGATGGCCCAGACATGCTGTACCTGTGCTAGGACAGGACGAGCTGTGACCCAGAGGCAGGAGCCCAGCTCCAGCAGCCTCCTTCCTTCTGCTCCAGGATGTACCAAGCACTGAGCTCCTAGCTTCCTCCAGACCCTGACCACAGCTGGCTGAACCCAGGATGGAACAAATGAACTCCTTTTTTTTCAGGAGGCAGAAAATATCAGCATGTCCAAAAGAGGAGTAGAAAAAAAAGAGGAAAGGAAATAGTATGCTGTCCCTCATCACCATCTCCTATTGCCATTGCAGCAAACACAGTGCTGGGCTGGATGAACCATGTCATGGTCATCTCTTCTGCTCTTATTTCTTAGGAAAGATAGGCCTACTATTGTTCTGAGATAGAAAGGAGAAATGCCCTCCATTCTAACTGGCAAATACGAACAGCAAGAATGTAAAAAAATAAAAATCTTCCCAGCATCTAACAAGGCAGAGGTTGCCATAACAATGCAATTAGAGGAAATACTGTTCTGCACTTAATATAACAGCAAAATCACCAGGGCTAGTCACTGGGAAAACTATTTTATATTTTACCCTTACTCACTGGATGTAAACTGATGTTTCACTGTTAAAGGTAGTAACCTATGCCCATACTTTAGAGTCCTATCCTCAAGAAAGCCTGATAGAGGCAGATGTGACAACTGACATGTCAAAGTCCAGAGGTGAAATCCTGATACCATTTAGGGCTAACTTCACTTCTGAAGACTGTTCCCCTATATACATTACAATGTATAGACTCTCCCAAAATCCATTTCTTTGTATTTCTTTGCTCATCCAATTTTCCATAAGACAGAAAATCTTCTGATACTTTGTGTTTCATTTTAAAATCATAAACAATTAAGTTGCTTTTAGGAGACTTAAAATAATTTAGTTTGCTTTTCCATCATCAAGTCCAAAATAATTTGGGGGCATAATAATAGCTGTATTATGCTGCAGATAAGAGGAAGATGAGAAAAACAAATCAACCAGCCAACCCAGAAAGAAACAGAAAATGGTCTTTGCAGAGGGTTATTTTTCATTGTAGCCAACAGTTAGAGCTAGTTTTCAATAAAAAGGAGGAAAGAGTAAAGAGAGAATTCTGTGGTATATCAGCATGTAAGAATATTATTTTTATATATATATATATCCGTATAAAACTGTCTAAAAACATTCCCCTAAAAGAAGAGGGCTGGGCAGCCAGGATGCGTTTTACAAATGAAGTTCTGAAGAGCAGTTCTATATTTATGTTCCTGTCATATTTACAGTCTTATCAGTATTATCAAAATGAACTCATTTGAGTCTTCTCTTGTATCCTGTGTTTTGCTTTTCAAAAACCTCAGAACAGCCTCACAGGGGCAGCACCAAATTGATAAAACAGAGAACAGCATGGATCACAGGGTAGTGCTTTCTCCCCAGACATCCCTGTGGAATGGTTGGATGTATTCTCCAGGGGCTGTTACTGATAGAAAGAGAGTTGTTTCCCTGCAGAAGTTTTGAATAGGAAGACATGAATTCCTGTATTAAAGAAAGCTTTGGAGAGTGTGTGAAACAGAGGACAAGATAGATGACATGTCAATGTGAATTCTGCATTCCAGCACAAGAGCAACAGAATTAAACAAGAATTCTGTTTAGAAAACCGTAACATGTGGAGATAGCTTTAAATAATAGAGCAGTCAACCTTAAGCAGTCACTGCAACCCCAGTTAATACATACTTTGGAAATACACACACATAAAGCACGCAGAATCTAGGATTTATAGAAAAAACTTTCCAGCAAAGTGTTGCAACAAAGCTGCCTATGCTGTGGTACTGCCACCACCTCTGTCACTCTCCATACTGCACTGTAGAGCAAAGCTTACTGCTAGTTACACAATGCCCTGTGCCCTTTGTCTGGCAGTAGTATGATCACTGACAGTTAACATAAGTTAATAGTGAATTGTATGGCTACAGGTTTTGCACTCACACCGTTCTCAGAGCAAACAAAACTTTCCCTGTAGAGGTCAGCAACTAAACATAAAAAATGGCTTTTGTTATCGGTGCTGAAAAAGAAACAAAGGTGCTTGGATCTACCAGGCTGCACTCTAACTGAAAATAGAGTCACACTGAAAGAAAACAGATTATGATAACCTTACCTGATACGCAGCAATGATCAGTTGGAGAATATTTCCAGAATCCTCCTGCAGTCGACCAACAGTTGCTCCAGGAATAAGCTTTGCATAGTTCTGACAATATTGACAAAAAAGAAAAAAAAAAAAGACTAGTTGACAGGGTAGGTGACAAGGAGCTGCCATCTGGAAATGAATGAATTTCTGTGGAGCCAACTGAAATAAATAATAGTGACGTTTTCAAGGACTCTGGCTGATCCAGTGGCACACTTGTCATATTGGAAGAGGTCTTACAGAGAAGTGTTAGTTTCACTGACATTTAGTGGGAAATAAGTTGCTAAGTGTGCTTGGAAGTTGACACTGGAGTATTTTCTAGCTCTTTTTTCTTTCACTTAGAACGAAGATATATTCTATCAACAATTGTGTTTTTCTTTAAAAACAAAACCAATCCAAAAAATAGATTCAGCTGCTCAACTGTTGCTGTAGTATTTGAGTGTCTTGGACTCTACGTTAAATAACAACAGCCACATTTTTTCTTCTTTTTTCCCCTTTCCATCTTGAATTCTTATAAGGGAGGACACAGAAACTAAGAAGTTTCAACTAAGGGCTACAAGAACTTTGAAGAAAGGCCCTTAAAAAACTGCTGCTGTTTTCCAATTGCTGAAATACCCCCACACATTTCCCAGAGACCAGGGGCTGTAGCTGACTGTATGTTGACTTTACGTTAACAATACAGTATGAATTTAATAATTTATTTCCGTGGAAAGTTTCTTCTTTCCACTCTCCTTTCCTTTTATATTGAATTGTATTCGACACTAAAAGAACATCCAACAGCTAGATTTAGTTAGTTAAAATTTATCATGCCTGACTGCAGTTAAGTGAATTTCAGTTGCATGTATCCATGCCTTTTGAAAATAGCAAATGCTCACAGTTAAAAATGCACATTGCAACATTCATTTTTCTTCTGCAATATATCATATCAGTGCTGTTATTTTAATTGAAAAAAGATCCCAAGAGCTATTAATAAATATGGATAATTTGATAGCCTTACATCCCCCTCCTATACTTCACATCTCCCAAAGCACTGTGATTACTTTATACATTATGTATGGAATACTTGCCATTCGCTGCGATTCTGAAGTGCTATTGTAAATCAGTAGGATTAACTGCATTTTATGTTACAGCTGGTGACTTTGCATTCCTGACTCCTCTAGAGCTTAGTGCTCTCTCAAGGATTCTCAGAATATTGAAACACTGCATTTTGTAGATGTGGACCTCCCATGAGCTGGTTATATAGAAAGGGAGACGATAAACCTGGAATTTAAAGTCCAGCGCCCTTTTAATCTGTGGCATGCAAAACAAACAGCAGAGGTATTCTCTTCTGAAGACTTTCTCTCTCCTCTTAGAAGAAAAACTTGCAGCACGCTAATGTAGGGATGATGGTACATGCCCAGTGCAAATGTGACTCTCCAGTTCACTGGTTAAACCCACCTCTTAGCACGTAGTTCTGTTTAACCATTAACAGAGCCTGATGCTATTATATGTTACCATCATAAAACTATCCAGAGGATACCATTGAGTTCAGTCCCCATTAAAAGAGAAACAGCATTTGTCTAGTGATTCTCTCATTCATAGTCATGAAATTTGAGAATTATATCTTTGAGCTCAGTGGGATTACGTTTAACTTCCAGCAGTGTAAATGGCAGAAGAATTTTCAGCATAAATAAGGTGTTGTGTCAGATTTATTAAATAATCATTTGAAATTCTGACCAAGTTTGGAGATTGGAGTATTTTAATCCAATTTTCAGCAACAAAATACAGTTTGAAAAAAACTCAATTTTCAAGTTGTAATTTCTTGCGATATATATAAGGTTTTCGCCCCAATCTTTTGAATAAAATTTTAAAGAGCTCTGTTTGAGGTAAATGTTATTAACAGTAATAATAATTAATTGATGGAACCTTGAAGTGTCTTCTTTTATACCAAAGTGAGATTTAAAAGTTCATAAAAATGTCATTGCAATAGTCACAGATGTTCTCTAATTGAATAGCTTTAGAGAATAAATGCATTCCCTGCTTCTTTGGTAAGGATCAGAGGAGACTAATAATGCAAAACACTAGATGTGATTTTTGTGGGGTTTTTTTTTGTAATTAATTCTTTTTAAAAATAAAATCTCAAATGATCAGAGTTCAGTGTAAGAACTTCCACTCTCCTGCATTTAATGCTGAGTGGTCTTACATTTGTTTCCATGACTGCTTTAAAATGCAGCCAATTTGACAAGGAGAGTATCAGACCTCAACCTTCCCCCTCTTCGGTTATTTCTGTGCAATAGATACATGCTTACACAGAGGATCAAATCTAGAACCAGCTATGTTACAGGCGTGTATATCTTGTGTGAGTGCAATCTATAATATCTGTGTATTCAATGGCATGCATATATTTCAGTGGAAATTAACTGAAAATTCAATTCAAGAGGATCAAGAATATTAAATGGCTGAATTATTTTGGGCTAAATTGTTGGGGATTATACAGGGCTAGAAATATAAAATATATGTTTGCCAGTCTGAGCATTGAACTTAAGACTACTGGAATCCATCAAGTTTATTTAAAGAGATGCTGACCAAATCCTCATAGTCATTTTAATGCATGCTTGGCCCTAAGAACTCAATTATAAATAATAGTGGCCCATTTTGGGATCTGATATAATTAGACACTGAGCACAAGAAGATTTTAGATGAGGCATATGGAGATATATTAAAGGATAATTAAGTTTGTGAGGTTCTTTAATGAGGAGACTCCATCACAAAGGCTTTTAGGAAATGCCAGAACAAGTGTGATTTAATGGCAACGCCCAAGTGCTAGTTCAGCCTCCTCTCCCAGCTCTTCCGAGCTCCATCAGCACATGGGAATAGATATCATTGCCTTTCTTAGCTCTTTTTGCACTCTTTAGTGTGGGTAACTGCATGTTTACATTTGTATTATAAACTTGAATAATGCAGATGAGAACATGGCAATAGAGTCCTGTTTGCATGTCCTACATCAAACCGTGAAAGGAAAAAACCTGCACTCTGAGAATTACATATGATTTCTACGTGTGCTTTGTCTGATTTTCTGTGTCACCTACATAATAGAAAGCAGAGCAGAACAACTATAGAAATCCAAATAAGTGACAGAAAGCAGTACTGAAAAGATGAAAGAAGCAGATAGAATATATTCAATAGGAATTCTCTATACCCTACAAGATAGAAGATAGTAGCTTTTTTTCCTTTTCTAAGAAAGTAACAAGAACAAAAAATTCTACAGTCGGTTTAACAATGACCAGCACTTTTCTTTAGCTATAAATCTCCGTTTAGTGTTCCCAGTGAACAAAGGGTGCCACTTGATAACTTTGATATTGGTATAACACTGACAGAGGGATACTGAAATAGAAAACCACTGATAAGAACACTGTTGGCCAACTCTGAGGGTGACCACCTGCAATTTCTAAAGGAAAAATATAATGCCATCAGTAAGAGAAAAGGTTTTTTGTACAAAATATAGCTCTATAAATGAAAAGTACTTCCAAAGAATGTCCTAGAACAGCCCCTATTTCTGCAGCTCCTGTTGAAATTAATAAAAATATTTCATTTGTCATTCGTTGGGCCCCTATTAATGGTCGAGCAATAATGAGTTTCAGCAAAAGTTACTTAATGCAAAAAAAATTTAACTCATCTATACAGGTTCCCACTGCATTCATTAGTAAGTGATTGCCTTCTACTACTGTGGATTTTAATTTTCACTCTTCAGCTCAGAATTCAGTATACTTTTAAAAAGTGCTTGAAGATGAAGAGTGCTTCCATTCATTGCTAAGGTTGTAATCTGAGAATCAGTTTCTGAAAGATCTTACTCACATAACTTTTGTCCAACACTTAGAGTATTATCTTTACTCAACACAGTTCTACAACTGTAACCAGTCACAGAAGCACTGGGCAGTGTTCCTTGGGTCACAGAGAAAAAATAGAAACAGAAAACAGTACTGATGAGTACTGAAAAAAAAAAAAAAAAAAAAAAACTGATGAGGTAAGGAAAAAAAAAAAAAAAAAACC
>VXAB01014052.1:257386-429952 GCA_013399175.1 Odontophorus gujanensis
AAAAACCCACACTACATTATTTCAGAATTGAGCATAAAGACATAAGTAATTTTTAGAATGTATTATTGTTTATTAAAGGAATAGCAGGCTCAGCTGTCCTTAGCTAGCCTCACAAATACAAAAGACTAATCACAATGATGGCTCTGAATGGTGTAGAAATGCCTCATTTTTCTGTCCTTGTCTATTGACTTGAAAATTGCAGTGTGATTCACCTTGAAATCCAATTTAAAAGTTACATAAGGACATTAAAATCAATACATGAAGAAGCATTCTCTAAGTAAAAGAGTCTTTCTATGACTCTGATATAACAATTTCCTAGGTATTTTTACTACGTAAATATCCTGCAGAATTGGTTCTTCAATACTGAAAGGGCTGAATCAGCTATGAAAAATAGTGAACCTTAAAGCAAATACTGACGAACTGAAGATGTTAGTTTGCTCACCTCATATGTGTGAACTTGTTCATTTGTTACAGCAAAAATTACTAAAACATTGTTTTGCACAAGTTTGTCAATTAATTGTCCAATTGTGGGATACTCCTGAAAGCAAACAGAAGAGAACCACATTAGTTTATTGCATATATCCAGTTCCTAATTATCTCCTGTAAAATACAGTTAAATGATCATAATTAATACCCTGTTCTCTGTATAAAATAAACTATAATTAGACACTAGGTGTATATAAAAAATAAAAGTGTATGTAATTTCCTTGCCTTGTTTTATGGAAGTCCCTTAGAGGGAAGTGTGGCGTTACCCTCCAAGCTGGGGTGCTTGGTTCAGCTGTATCAGTGGCACAGCCCGAGGAGTAGCATAGTGCCAATAGAACAAGACATTTGCACTAGTTTTGATCGCTGAATGGAAAGGTGAAAGGTTTTATTCCTTGAGCAGTGTCCTAAACATTTCTGAATTCATGCCGAATTCACATCCTTCCAGGGAAGAAGGTTAATGCAAATTTTGTCTCCCTTGCATAAGGTAACACTAGTCAGTCTGGTTCCATGTGTTTTCTAGGTTAGCAGGAATAAGAGATATACTTTATTTCTTTTTTTATTTTTTAACTCTTAGTTATAATTTATCATAATTCCACATAAAGAAACTGCTCTCTTTTCACTAACATTTGCAATTAGAAGTAAAATAGATGATGGTAAATGCTCAGCTTCTGCAACTTCTACAAATTTCGGCAATTAAGGTGCTTCTACTAGGTTTCTTATTTGCTTTTTCAATTTCATCTTTAAATGTCCGGAATGGAAGAGTTGTACAAAATTCAGAGTGAATTACCAGAATAGTTGACATGGAATATTCATTATTGTGGTCCAAATGACAGTTCCCATCATTAGGGATAACGATTCCTGCCAGCTTACTGTCCATCCCAAAGTGGGAATCAGCATCACTCACAAACACCAGCAAATGCAGAGAGTCATTCCTCCATCCAATTTTTTCCTGTCATTTAAAATACATTAGTTCAGTCATCTGTATTATACTCACAAGCGGAAAAGCATCAAATATTTGGAGAATGGCATCTCAGAACAAATGAAGGGGAACATCTTAAAGAGAGTATCAAACACATCACATCGCCTATTCTAAGAATGAGCAGCATCATTTTAAAAGCAATGATGGTTTTCATTCTATTATCTTTGGCTAACATTCTGTATTCTCATTTTCATGTTTATCAAAATGTGTTGGCTCTGTTCAATTCAGTCTGCTTAATACTCCAAGCGTAGTTAAACATATTTAAAGAAAAAAATATTAAGGGAACAGATCCAATAATTATGCAGTTCATTTTTTTTTTTTCATTATTTTATTCCTGGCAATTAAATAGAAACAATAAAATATTGTAGTATTCATGTTTAAAATGATACAGCCAAAAGTATTTTCACATAAACCTAATGAGGCTCTTGGACTGCATTTAAAAAAAGAAATAAATGAAAATAATAATCTACTCCTTTGAATTATAACCATACAACCCTGGAAGGAGATATATACAGCATAACTAGTATCATACCTAGAATTTTCAATTACCTTGCAAACAGCTGCCTGCATAATTGCATCAAATCCTCCCTCTGGAGTATCTATATTAGCAGAGATTCGTTGTCCTTTCACAATTTCATTGAATCTCTCAGCATCGTTTGTCAGCGACAAAACATGCTTATATCCAAAAGTGGGCAAGCACTCATATGGTACACTTCTGCAAAAGGAGTGAGACAGCTCATGGATAACGCAGAGAAAAAGATCCTAGAGTGACTACATGGCAGGCCTAGCTGGATTAGTTTTTGGTTTTGCATCTCACTTCTGTGCCCAAGAGTACATGAAACTGCTGTTGTCCATTGGGCTCGAGTTTGAACCCATTTACTTTTACAGTGTCATAAAATTTCTCTCTATATATGAAAGTATATACATACATGTATATTCTAGCAAATAAAGATAAATATATAATTATTGTAAATACCTCTTTGCTAAACTCTTAAGCACATCTGTAATTAGCAGCAAAACTGTAGAGCAGAATCACCCTCAAATTCATCTCTTCACATAACATAATGGAAGTTGAAACTCAAGCCGTTCTGTAACTCTATGCAACAGAATAGTGAGCAGAGTATGAAGCTATAACAAATCTTATTTCTCAAACTGACTGGAGTAGGGAAAGGATTCCAACAAGGCTGTGAAACTGGATTTTACCCTAAGGATTAATATTATGACTTAATGTTGGCATGCAAAGAAATGCAGGTACTTTCCCTACCTACCTGCAAGGGTTGTTTATCTCTTCAGCTGTAGTTTTGATAAATGGTGAAACTGGTTTTTCAACAAAAGATCCAAAACCCAGTCTGAAGTTGCTTGTCAGTTTTGACATTTCTTTGGAAAGAGTTGAGCCTAATTCTTTTATTGTATTCAGATCATCATCCATGGAAGCTGAAAGATCCATGAGGTAATAGAGATCAATTGGATAATCTTCACTTTGCCGAACCTTGATCTGGATTGTTTCTTCATGTCCTGTGAATGTCATGGGAAGATGGGATACATCTTAGTACTTATAAGAAGTAATGAGCAATGCCACTTAGTTCATAGACTTGAACATGGTGAGAATTATTTAGCATTTTAAACCATCTGTACAATTAAAAAATAATTGATCAGGCACTGGAACAGCCTCCCCAGGGCAGTGGTCACAGCCCTGAGCTGCCAAAGTTCAAGTGTCTGAACAGTGCTCTCAGCCATATGGTCTAATTTTTCGGTGGTCCTGTACAGAGCCAGGACTTGGACTCAGTGATCCTTGTGGGTCCTTTCCATCTCAGGATACTCTGTGATTTTATGACAACTTTACAAACTCTCAAACTGTTTGTCTAGAAAATTGAAAGCAGTTCTAGTGTATTTTCTAAACTGTTCCTCAGTAAGGCCCTAGCCATAGACTTGCAACTGATTGATATAATTTGAAGATATCAGAACATCCCTTTGGCTGTATGCATTGTTAGAATATTTAGATGTGAAAATCATAAAAACTAAAGGAAGCACTTATGGGATATGCCATGTACATTAGAAAACTAAAGAAAACCAGAGCATATACAAATTTTTATTCTCAGTTGAAGTTCTACAGTATGACCTAACTGGGTGTTTCTTATATTTCCTCAGTCCAATTTTTATACAGGAAAAAAATCATGTCTCAAAGATCCCAGAGTAGGTATGGAATGCTCCCATAAATGTCACTGCTACCTTGTAAATCCTCAAAGTAAGATTTTTATATTGCATCTGAGGGTGTGCTGTCTGCCTGACCTGTAGAGGGAGAGGTACAAGAACAGGGATGGAGAGGTATTGGGGCTTTCCATTCTTTCATAGCCACCTTATTTGCCAGAGATTAGAAGAACAGAAAATTAAATCCTTAGTTCTATGATAGACCCAGCACTTCTGAAAATATTTCTTCCAAACCTAGTATTTATCTGAGGAGACAAACAACAGATAATTCCAGATTTTACACCAATATTTTATCTTTATCAATTTTTTTCTTTTTTACAGCATTCAGTCTGATTGTATCACGGTATCTCAATATACAGCATGTGCAGAAAAAAAGATAAAAACCTGCATTTATGACCTGTGTGACTTACCTGGTCGCAGCCTAAGTGTTAATTTCTGAGGAGAAATCTGCGTAACATCGGAATTGTCCTCCTGGGTTGCTATAGTAAGAGGCTTGTTTCTGTGAATTTCAACTTCTGAAATGGGAAATTCAATCAAATTCAACTGGCATCCTTTTGACAAAAGGTTTTCTGGGGTATCACACCTCTCATGAATTCCAGCTGAGTCTGTGTAATTCTAAAGCAAATAAGAAAAGGGATGGATGAGTTAAATATATTTACTGACCAGACACCAGCAGCTGACAAAAGGTCAATTCAACAACAAGAAGTCAGAAACAAAGGTGCAGATTATACAATGAGTGCAAACCAGTGCAGAAGGAGATCTAGAGGGCACTGAAATCTAAATTTGCCCTTCATGGGTCACGTCCCACAGGTGTATACTTAATGTAACTTACACCAGTTTGGTGTCCTGGGAAAAACTGCTCTATTGTTGGGGAATGGGAATTATGCCACTCTCACTCGGCTTCTTGCAGCTCTGGGAACAGAATCACAAAGCCCTTGTAAGCCTGATGTTATACACAAATCAATTACAGGACTATCCCACAAATTCACCAACCTTTCCTAGACAGTTTAGAACTGTGGGTGGAACACCATTTAATAACAGGAGAGCAAATAATAAACTCCTACAAATTTTGTGAGAAACTAGAGATGGGGTGCTCAGAATTCACTGGACTCCTTTTTTACTTCTGACCTACTCTTTCTCCTCAGCCCTCATTTTACTCATTCACTGAACCAACAAACATCGCAGCTCCCTGGCTCTCAAGGCTTCACGGGGCTTCCACTGCACTGATATGTCCACTCAAATCTGGCTCAGTGTTCTCTTCAACCTTCCTCCCCCATAGGGGGAGTTGATATCACCTGGATATATTCCAGTTGGTTCTGGTTCCTCATTTCAAAGCACTTGATGTACAATTCTTCCTGCAACACAACTCATATTTCAAATACAGTATGGGCATTATCCCACGTAACAGTGGACTTCATGTATTGTTTTACAAAAAGGCTTCAATGCCTTATTACCATTTCCTAGAGCTATGTCTAGAATTTAGTCCTGCAGGCCAGTCAGCTGCCTCCTGAACTGAAAACTGCTGCAGCCAACAAGGCTTTTTGGTGAAAGCTGGGAAATTCCTGGCAGAACAGGCACCAGAATACTCAGTGCCTCATTGATGGCCATGGTCCATGGCATGGGACAGCTCTGTTCTCCAACATTTGGCTGAGCTGAGGTTGTTTGCCCATTGCGCCACAAATATTCTCTGAATTTAGTCACTGAGGAACTTTCCATCCAAAGAAAAACATACTCACTTTAAACTTATTAAAAACAGAATTCAGCCTCTTCTTGCAACCAAAACTTCATCTGACACTTGTCAGAGACCTCACGTATTTTTGTGGAAGCTGCATTGGTGGGAACGGCAATTTATTGTGCTTCAGACCAATTCTGATGACCTTGCTCACCAACCTCTTCTTGACTATTGTGCACACAGTGATCACACAGTGTTATAAAGCTTTCACAGGGTGAACAATACCACCTCCTGTAGTTATACACTTTCAGTTGTTGGCTTCTTGAAACACGCAAGCAGAGGCAAACTCATGTTTCAAATACACCTAGAAGGCACATTTTTATCCTATAGAAACAATTTTTTAAATCAATGCATTGTTTTACATTTACTGAATATATGTGGCAGCATTTCAAATCTTGATCAAATTTCAAGAATATCTTGTTTTGGTGGTTGAGTGCAGACAGAGGAAATATTATGTCTGCTACTAATGTTTTGTTGTTTTTGTTGTTGTAAATTGGGTGGGTTGGTTTTTTTTTTGGAGTGTGTTGTTTTGTGCGTTATCCTCTCCTCTCCCCTCCTTTCCATGGTAACATTATATACAAATCGCTGAATTATGTTATTAATCTCCTTCAAAAAAGTATTCTTTGATCTTTGTTAGTTACTTCATACAACAATACAGTATTCCTATCCTGTGTGCTATTCTACTACTTAAAAAAAAGCTAGGAATAGTTTTTGATTTACAATTCTGCTGCTATCATGAAAAATACTGCATTTCTCACTATTTCTGGCAATTTTTAAATTGTGATAGCTAACTTTCTTGCCAACTTTAATAAACTAGGACCTAGAATATTTGCTAGGAGTTATGGAAATATTTATCATCATTTAGAGGTGAAAATTTTTAAAGCAGAGATGTTAACTGACTTGCCTGAAGTTACACAGGAGGTCTGTAAGAGATGTGTAGGAAACAAATCCAAATATTTATGTTAAAGCCCTATGTCTTAGCCAAAACACTCACACCTGTATGGTACTTAACTAGAGAACTGGCACTATCGTCATGTATGAAATCAGTCACAGCTGATGCGACACAGATGATAATACAGCTTAAAGTCTGTACTTGAATTCCCCTTTTGATTCCTGGGAAAGCTTCACTAAGCACTGCATGCATTACAAAACCATGGGCTAACCCAATTAAGTCAATACTTCATCACTCACAGCTACTACAAACATTTCAAGTTTTACTTTGAAATTTTTGGTATCATCTACCTCTTGGAAACACCAAGCACAGTGTGGTCCGGAAAGCAAACAATCTTCACAAGTCACTCCACTTTCCTGAGAGCAGATCCCTAAGTTAAAATCCAAGAAGACAAAGTCTATTAACAATGTATTTAATCATTCAGACTGTGAAGAATCTTGTCTCATAGAGAACATAGGAAGCAAAAAAAAATCAGTAACACTACGTGTGGCTAAATGTTTATAAAATTCTCCCCTAAAGATATTTCTATTGGTAGAATATTAACTCTCGGGGAAAAAAAAAAACAAAAAAAAAACAACCCAAACAGCACAATTGCTGATAATTAACATTCTTTTGCATGCTTTATAGGTGCACATTCACTAAGCACATGAGAATGTGCTACTAGTTTGCTCCAGTGCACTTAGTAAAGCTTTGTGTTTGTTTATTTTGTGGGGCAGAACATTGCCAACATAACCAAAACACCAACAGAGACACCAAAACCACAGATCTGTGTATGCTCACTCCCTATACTTAACATTGCCTCACCCAGGTCCATAGATTCTTGATACTATTTTTATTGTGAAAGTACTGGTGAAACACTGAGCCACTTGTATAGTATTAATTTTCTCAGTGGCTCAAACAGTGATTAGTATAACCGTAATTACTCAGATGCCTGTCGCTTTCATATATATTGTGATATGTAACGTCCACATAAACTCTAGACAAATTCACATGGCTGCCCTTCAGCAGTATGTCAAGAAAACTGTTGTCAAACAGAAAGGAGTAATTAAATACAGAAGATAAAAAGCTATTCGGTATCAACTTAAAGCAAGAAACAAAGCAAAGCTGGTTTTGAAACGGACCTCACTGCCCCTTAGTCTTACCTTGCACATCATTATTTCTTTGCAGAAATAGGAAAAAGAGGCAAAGCAATTCAATCCCCATTCGTTTTCAGTGCTGGCTGTGTGACAAAAAGCGTTAGCGTGTTAATTATCGTCCGCGGAAAGGCAGAATGTCATAAAAATCATCATACATTCCCAAAGTGTATGTTTTCAGATGTCACCTACAATGAACTGCGAGGCAGCTTCAAACCTATCAGCACAGAGCATGAATGAAAATGAAAACAACAGCTACCTGGGCAGGTAAAGACTGCAGGCTGTACGCAGAGGTAACCTGAACGTGGTTATCACTTCCTTGTTTTCCTGTACTCCTTATAAGGTATACAATCAGAAGGAAAATTCATTCAGGTGAAGACTTCTGTCAATTCCAGTTACTCTGGGTCCTAAAGCAACCCATCCAAGAGCGGTTTTTTTGTGTATGGAGCCACTCTAAAATAATTCCTTTAATTGTTCCCTGAGAGAAAATGTTAGGTAAGAGGTCATAACGTTGCTAAGTGAGTATACCTGGAGAGATGTAAAAATCCCATTTTTTCAGATTCCCTGGTGTAGAGGGAAGCTTGTAAAGGCAGCTGTGAAAAACAAAACAAAACAAAACAAAACAAAACAAAAAAAAAGCAATCAGTTGTTGCATCTGAAGACCTGGCTTTGGTTTTTCAAGATACAGAGAACACTGGCTTTATTAACGTTGCAAACTGGAAAGGAAATGCTCCAATTGTGGCTTTTTTTTTTTTTAATATGCCGAAGAAGCAATAACTGCATTCCCAGTTCTGCAACTGACTTGAAAGAAATCACTTCAGCTTCAGCCCCACTTAATAAGCACCCAAATATTCTGCAGCACTACAGCCCAGATTCAACAATATAAAGTTATTGCTATCTCTTCCCCCACCAGCCCAACAAGAAACAAAGGCAAAATACGCATTTCTTACAGCGTTATTAAAGGAAATAAAATTTATTGTTCCTAGATATCATCTACTTTTTATGTTATGCTACTCTCACTTTTGAATAAGATTTGTTCAGGACAACTCCTTTCTTACTGCGAAGGTCTGCAATCGGCTCTATGTACTGCAGTGTAAAATTGCAATTTCATCAGCTGTGTTGCTGATCTGTCCTAAAACCATAACCTGTTTTTTCCACCATCAGAAATCTTACCAAGGCAGCAAAGCTAGCTTGTAAAACTGAGCTGCTCTCATCGTGAGAACTTGCAGAGAACCTCCCTTTTCAAACCTGGTGGTTGCTGCAATTTTGGGGCAGGATGTGACAGTAGGGATAGGTCTATACTAGTAAACCCAACATGCCTGGAAGCATTCCTGGGCATGGAGGCCAACTGGCACAGAAAGAACCACATTTATGCTTGCAAATTGCCTACTGGGACCATTCTAGCAACCAAATTGTGCCCAGAAATTGTTTGCAGGGAGTGTTAATTGGAAGAGGTCAAATTCCTGTCAGGGAAGCATTTTAACAGTTTCATAGCATAGAGAATCTCATTCTAGAGCCTGGAAACATTCCCAGGCACATCCAATTTTACTAGTATTTACACAGTCCACAGGTAGTTTCATAGCAGCTCCAACTGGATTACATCAAGCCTACCTTTGCCCTGCCCTCATGCTCACACCCCTTGGCTCTAACCGGTGTCCAAACAAACAGTGAGCTGATTCAACCTCATCCAATAAAAATCCACACACCTTCTATAGGCGGGCTGATCTTCTCCTGGTTGAGTTTCCTGCCTTTCGTCACTGCCCACCCTGGTGTGAGAGCCATTTCAAGGGGAAAGGGAGACAGGCAGAGGGATGGAAATATGGCAGATTGAAAATAGCCCACCTTAGACTGTTGTGGAACCACACCTTAAAATTTCTATTTACGACATTCCAAAGTCTCTTTCAATTGCTTTCTATACCTTGGAGTGTTTTGCTCACCTATGACAACTTCTTGTGGCATGAAAAAAGCATCGATTAAATTATGTTCTCTTAGCTAGTGAGGATGCAAGGCTATGGAGGACAATGTCTGTTAGTTACATAAGGTCAAAAAGAAGTGGAGTAGACTGAAAATGTTTGCTCATATTAAGAAAAAATCCTACTGTATGTGCTATCCAACACATTTTATTTCCCTGTCTTAAATTTACATTTGTGTGCATGTCTTATAATATTGTTGCCATGCCTACAGCCTCTCAGAGCTCCAAAAAACTAGTGCTTGCCCTTACAACGCAGGAGTTCACTTTGCAGCTCTTACCAGCCTCCGGCAATATGACAACACCTCAAAGAGTGTGCTCAAAGGACTGGGTGGCAGTCCTTCAACTACCAGACACCAGCAGTCTCTAAGGGTAAGGACCAGACAGCTGAAGAGCTGGCAGTTAGGAAAAGCATGTTTTTAGATTCATGATACCAAACTTTTTAGAGAAAGAATTATACAACCTATATAAAACTTATAAATACTGTTTGACACAATTGGTTCTCCATTTGTGTAGTAACATTTTATATAGGTCTTGGCAAGGACAGCATGACTGGGGGCTAAGTGCCTGCCTCTGAGTGGAATGACTGCCAAATCTGAATTAGTCTTGCCTAGAGTAAAACAAATAGGTTTCTCCAATTTATTAAAGACAGACCTCTCCAGAATGTCTGTAGAGCATAGAAATAAAAGAACATGGCAAAACAAGCAACAACAAAAATAGATATGCACAAAAAAAGAGAGAAGAACCAAGCTTCACTTTGGCTTTTAAAAAACTCACACAGTGAGCAGATCATAGGACTGGACAGAGTGGGAATGACAACTTCACTGACAGAGGCACAAGATGATAAGAGAGGTCTTGAGGAAGGCAAAAAAAATCTGAGTAGGAAGCAGATAGATGAGCCTTGTTTTGCAGTGTGACTAAATATCGTGTGCTATCTAAAGATAAGTTGGCTAGGAAGTTCCTCTACTAATTTATTGTTTTATTGGCTTTCGCTGCTATGCATGCCAGAAAAATTGCAATCTGGAATAGTCATGCTGATGTGACGAGGATGTGTAAAAGACTCTGGGGTCCTGGCACTGCTCAATTTGACAGCAAGGTTTCCCTTCTTTAAGAAGGTTTGTAATGCAGCCTTGTTCTGTTAAACCAAATTAGGGGCATCAGCCCAATGAGGCATAACAAATAGGAGATTACAGAACAGACAGTGCAATTATTACTATTTTTATCATTCATACATGTTCATTTTGGAGCAAATTCTAGTCTTGCTTAAATCAGAGTTATGGTTTTATAGTGACACGTTGCAGCAGAATATATCTGTTATCTTCCAGTATGAGCAACTCTGAACAACGCAGGTCTGTGCTTCTTTAAAAGGTAATAAAATTTCTATAGGATAAAATCTTCACTGCATTTTTTCCCCTGTATCTGGCATTTATAATACCTGAAGATAGCACAGAAAGATATTCTGGTCATCCAATCAACCTTTAGTACATCCCACTGAGGAGCAATCAACATTGAAGAGAGAGAGAGAGAGAGAGAAAGAAAGGAAGAAAGAAAGGAAGAAAATGTGGATAGAGGATAAGAATTTAAAACAATAATAGCCTCAAGTTGCATCTCATTAATAAGGGTTCTTTCCTCTAAAAGCAGTGTGTAACTTGTCTGACATACTGAGCTGAATTCAACAGTGAGCCTGATGAAGGTTTCAAATGGGAGGTGTTCACATTCATTCAGATATAAATGTTACTTCATTTTAGAAAAAAAATACTTCCTGCAAATAGAGTATAAACTGAGTCAGTGTGGTTACACAGACAGGGATACCAGACCAAGAGGCAATAACAATTAGCTCCTGCTGTACTAGACAAAACCTGCAAGAGGAGACACGTTAGCTCCAGAGAAATCAGTCAACATATTGTCCCAAGCTCATCAGACCAAGGAAAATCTCTTGAATTAGAAGCTGGAGAGCTATGCATATGGAGGAGAATTTCCTGTAAATGATCTCTCAGCCTCACAGCTCTTAAATTGCAATGTTCTCCTCGTACACGGTCTCACTCTGGGAGCCTAGAAGAACACTGAGTGATTTAAAATCTGGATTTCATCTCATAGGATGAAATGGTTCTATGGATATTTACAAAGGTGGGGGAAGTGTCTCCTGCCCTTTAGAAAACATCTGTGTTTTCCTTCCCCTCATCTGCCCTACCCTGTGGAAATGGAAACAGTGAGGTGGAGATCAGAGTTTAGGTCAAACTTTTTGACCAGAGAGATGGCAACTGAAGGACCAAAAGTCTACCAAAGAAGTGACTGAAAGAAGATATGGATTCAATAGTTGCCCAGTGGCTCCTGACTCTCGGGGCCAGCAGAAATGGAAGGAATTTCCTTTGGAAAAAGTCTTTCCAGAAATGTGTCCCTTGCCATCCTGACAGCCCTTGCTCTAAAGAACAGCTATGACAGAGGTCTCAGAGGTCAGTGAGCTAGGCAAAGAAGCTTGAGAAGGGTTTCCAAGCTTAGATTCAGCTCTAGAGGAAATCTGAGTAGCCACATAGCGATGGGAATGTCCTGCAAATGGAAAAATCCAGTACAGGCAGAAACTGAACACAAATACAGCAGTGGCACTGAAAAGACTGCCCTGTCCCACCTTTGATGTAACATTAATCTTGGCAATCCTTTAGGGATGACTTGCAAAAACATTTAAAGAGGAAAAAACAATCCCTAACGTACAACTGAATCATATTTTACAGGGAAATTCATAACGACAGTGAATGCACCTAATCAGCAATTTTACTTTTCTTTCCTGAACTCGATATCTTTTTCCTACCTTTTAAACAGTAGTAGAGCCTGTTATAATATGGTGCAAAATAAATAAATGCATTTGGGTTTGCTCATTTTTACGTTGTGTGATACTGCTTGCCACCTTTCTTTGTTAGTCTGCACCAAGATGGGCAGGTATTGCTCTGACGGAAAACAACCCTGGTCCAAAGAAACTGCTGTCAGCATTTGTGCCCTGCAGGAATGACACAAGGTGTGGTAAGTGGAGATGCAGGTGACCAGAATCTGAACTCCCATGGTCTGACTTCCAGTGGGCTGCATGAGTTGAATGGCCACACGTTGGGCAGGGATATTTGCTGGGCAGGAACATTTCCCTGCAGCCCTGTGACTCAGGCCATGACTCACACTCTGGCCTCCTCTTGTTACTGGTGCAGCGTGCTGCTGCTACACAAGGGCAGAGTGAAGTCAGCAAGCCACCTCTTAGCAAACAGGGAGGAAGAAGGAGGGATTGCTCACTAACTGTGTGGCAAACAGCAGGCAGACAACCCAGGGTGCTTTCGATCTGCGTTTACCTTACCCACAGCTCTGACCCAGCTGGTTTCAGCCAAGGGTGTGAGCAAACCTTTGTCCTCAATTTCCTTTGTGTGATTGAGCACTCTGAAAGATTTGTTTGCTTTTCAGGTTTGAATAAACTCTCACACTCAAACCCAAACAGTCAAACCTCTGACTGCACCAGGGCTCAGATGTAACTGGTAGAAAATCATGTGGTTTCCAGATGGGACCATCATCCAACCCGCAGCGCTCAAAACACTGCGGGAACCTCCACACAGTCCACTGAATCTGGCTTGAGCTTCTACTTGATGTTTACAATTGCATTGCACATCTATTTTTCTCCATGCTTTAAAAGCAGTGCTAGTGCTGAGCAACACTCAGTGCTGCTGGCTGGAATGACCCTGAGCACCAGCTCTACAACACTGATCTTCTTAACAGTAAGGGTATCAGAGCACTGGAACAGGCTGCTCAGAGAGGTTGTGGAGTCTCCTTCTGTGGAGATATTCAAGACCTGTCTGGATGCCTAGATGCCTACCTGTGTGACCTATTGCAGAGAATCTGCTTTAGTAGGATGATTTCTCAAGGTCCTTTCCAACCCCTACAATTCTGTCAATCTGTGAACATTAACTGTGCATCACGTCAAGTCTCTGCACTCAAACTAGAGAACTCTCTGCAGATTACCCCTTAGAGATGTATACTGAGAGCATATTCTGCTTCCTGTCCCCATTACAAAGGCAGCCCTGAGACACGCTGTTTGCAGATGTATAGCAAGAAATGCTAAGGGTGAGCAAGATGAGCTTGGTAACAATGCCCTGCTTTAGAAAAAGCCAGAAGGAAATTGTAACTATGATGTATTCAGGTCCGACTTAACTAGTTGAAAAATTAAAAACTACCAGGCTGGGATTCAATCCCTTTTTTTAAAGTACTTTTTCCACTAGGATTTTACAAAGAGAAAATGTATTTATATTATAGGTGACTTTGTATATTTAGGGATACAGAACTCCAGTGCTTTGCTGAAACACAGGGACAGAAAAACATTGATTTTTGAATAGCCAAAATAGATAAGCACATTCAACTCAGCACGCAGACAGCTGCTACAAATGGAGAAAATATTTGGGCTGACCAAAACGAGTTGCATTTATGAAGCTTTCAAGGAGTTATTCTGAACTTTGGCAGCATGGTTTCTATTCACAGGCACGCAGAATTCAGCACACTCCTCCTGCCAGTGGGCCCAGGCTCTCTGTAGGAAAAGAGCAGGATTTGGGGTTTCAGGAGCAAGTTGTGCAGAGTGCTGCCATCTGACGGCTGCTCTGCTGCTCTGGAGCAGGGAAGGATTATTTGACAACCTGCAGGCATAAAAGGTGGTTAGTACTAATTCCACTACTGCCTGTCGGCAATGGTTTGCCTTGCTCTGTGACTAAGAACCTTTGGAAACATTTATACTTTTTTTTTTTAAACAATTTGGTAATTTAAGTTATTGTCTTAGAGTTATAATTCATT
This sequence comes from Odontophorus gujanensis, assembly GCA_013399175.1. Taxonomy (NCBI): domain Eukaryota; kingdom Metazoa; phylum Chordata; class Aves; order Galliformes; family Odontophoridae; genus Odontophorus; species Odontophorus gujanensis. The sequence continues at coordinate 271,655 of VXAB01014052.1, forward strand.
TTGTTAACATGATATTAAATACCTGAACTAAAACCACACAGGACCAAGAACGTGCAAATAGAACAATCACTAGGTACAAATGAAATCAACTAAATCAATTTAAATTGCCTTTAACAAAGTAAGACAAAAAGGATAGGGCAGAGCATGTTTCTCTAACAATGCTTTCCAGGAGTTCCAAATAAATCATAGAATGGCTTGAGTTGGAAGGGAGCACAAGGATCATCAAGTTCCAAAGCCCCTGCCACAGGCAGGATCATCAGCTGCTAGATCATGTACTGGATCAGATACAAATCCTATCAGTAATATTTGATTGATACCTTATTCTTGCTTCAGTTACATATAACAGCACTGCCTAGCTTTGGACAAAAAATTAACAGGACTGGAATGACTGAACTTTAAAACAAATATAGCATTTTTCATCCTTAATATTTTGCAGCATGTCAGCATGTCACAGGAGGCTATGGAGTCATGTTTTCTTTATGAACCAATAGATCAACAGAAGTTTCAAAATATATATGGTTACAGTAACACAAAAGCAGAGGGCACAGCACTGTAAAAGATCTCGTAGATACTGAATATGTGCCCTTGCACCTTATACAACCATTAATAAGTATCAACATCCATCGTAAGAGTGCTCAGACTGTCTGTCTCCCTGGCAGAGAGGCAAAGAGAAAGTGGTTCCACTCACCTTTATGCTATATGCAAGAAATAGGCAAATTCTGTATTATTCTGTTCACAAGCAAGCAAGTTCCATTTTGCTGTGATATCCTCAATCAAGATGGTTTGTTCCTGTTACTATCTCTAGAAGACCATTTCAGAGACTTCACTTTTCTCATGGATGGAGACCCTCTAAACTCCAGCCAATATGGACTAACTTTCAATTTATATCCATATGTTTTAGTGACAACATTGTCTGATAACTCAAATAACTTCTTGCCCTTCCTAGCATTTGCCCTGCCCTTCGTTCCCCCCCCCAGATGTATTTATAGTCACAATTGTATAGCTCTCATTCTTTGTTTTGTTCAGCGGTACTTCTCTGTATTTCTTTCAGTACTCTTCCCAAATAATGGGGGACAGACTCATCCAGGACTCCAGAAGAGCTCTGACCACCACCTCCTACACTGGTTACACTGGTGTCTGTACTTACATCCCCTCCCTTGAGCACCTACATCATATCAAAGGAGGATCATTTTTGCCTTTTCTGTGGCTTCATTGCAGCTCTTTGAGCATCCTTCTATGACTGACCAAGACATTAGCGGCCTTCTCCCACCCCGTTGCTAAGCCACAGTTTATAACAGAAACCATTTCCACTTTGTGCTGTTAAATTCAATCTCTTATGTTCAGCTCTCAAGTTCTCCCACTCTGCCCATGTAAAGGCATGGATGTTTTTATTGTCTGAGCATGCCACTTTTAGCAGCAATGAGAGCATTAACAATTTCAGAGGTTAGCTGAAACCGGGGTGCTTGAAATTCCCTATCATCCAGGTACCCCAACAATTCCTTTTTCAGAACAGATAGTATCTTACATACATATGCTCAGATCTTATACATTTTAATCAAACATTTATTACATTCATCCTATTTTTATTGTTTTATTTCTACATCTTTATTTATCAGAACATATATAAAATTCGCACATAGTTAATTATTGAAACTATAGATGTGAGGTCACTTTTTCTCCACTCTTTCCTCTCCTTTGTTTTAGCAGAACTTTTAAGAAGAACTTGCTTCTGTACATGAAATACAAATTGCAGCTTCTTTCACCATTTTAGGATGGATTATGGACTTCATTCCACTCTGAGCCTACTCTGCTCTTTGGATTTAATTTTCAGGTTTGGAAATGTCAGTTATTACTTCTGCAGATGCTTCCCATCTTGTTTCCATTTTTCTAGTGGATCTATGGCATCCTCTTCACAGAAAATAATAAAAAAAAGTTACTCAATTTTGGCAATATCTACACTATCTCTAATCTCTACTCCATCATTACCACATACCAGACCTCTTTTTACCTTTGTGGCACATGAAGTTTCTAGTCTTCAAATTTAGTTTACAGAAAGTAAGTCTTAGCAAATATGATTGTGCTTCTCGTTTCCTGAGAGACAGTTGCTTTCCTTATAGCTTTCACACTCTTCACTCACACCTACTATCTTTTATTGATTATTTTATTCATCCAGCAAAGTGTTAATATCTTTTGTTCTCTAATTACGGTGGGAAGTACGGATTTAATTCATATTTAAAGAAATCCTGTTCCTCAGATTCGCAACTTCCATCCACCTGACATCAATAGCTAATTTCTCTAGTTTCTCAAAATTTGTCCTTCTGAGATCCTGCATTTAACATGCCTATTTTTGTTTATTCTTTCACATATTTTCAAATGAGTTGGGATAACTTTAGCGAGGCTATTTTCAACAACCAGCTGCTCTATGTCATCACTACCTAACAAAGACCACCTAGAATAGCACCATACTCATCCAGTGAGTGCCCAGTGATGAAATCTGCCAGATATCACACCCTGGAATAACTGACTCTGCCATTATCAGTAACATTTTCTTCAGAATATTTCTGTGCAATTAAAATTTCCCATAATGAGCTTGAAAGTTGAAGTTTAGCTGTCTCTGTTAGAGACATGTGTAATCATTTTTCACAGGTCCTTCAGAAGACCCTTACTCACCATATATCACCCCAAAGTTCAACAGGTTTCATCCTGCCCTCATGGTCTCTGCCCTGTGCCTGAGTGATGCCTAAGTACCTCCGCTTTTGTTTTAGCTTCCCTAACAGCTTACACATCAGTTTAAGAGGATATCAGTCATGGATTATTTATCTACTATATTTTGCTGTCCTTGAGAGATTCAGGATCATCCTGGGTCCTGTGCTCCTTGCCTGCATCTCCTTGCACACAGTTTCTGTATACAAATATCTCAGCTTGCCTTTCATGACATTCTGCTTCCTTTTTATTTTAAATTTCATTGCTCACATTCCTTTTATTCCTGACATCCAGGACATTCACCTCACGCTCTCACCCACATTAATGCTTATTTTTCCTGCCCACATTGCTCCCATCTGACATTTCTTCCCTTCCACACCATTTCCTTCTTTTCAGAGCCAGGCATGGAAATTACTTACAAGCAGCCTCCAAGTTTCTCTCCTACTTGCTTGCTTCCAATCCTTTTACTATTATAAGCACATATAAAGGTATATTGTTTCCATGTATGATTTGGTAGTACTACTACATGATTCAATTATGTTAAGGAATGGGGATACATTGCTATCAATCAGAAAAGGAGTACCACACATGCTCAGATGGAGTTCATCTGCTTTCTGTGAAAAATCCCCTTTCCTCTCAAAGGAAAAATGCTTTACAATGCTCCCCATAACACCAATTCTTAAGACATCTGCTACTCTTCATTATCTCACATGCTTTAACACACCCTCTTCAGGAATGGAGCTCTGTTGTGGCAGATTTTCCTTCAGGACAAACCTACTCAGACACATTTCCCATTTTGTGTTCTTCTCAGCTCTCTCTCCTTCGCTCCTTCATACTACAACGTGAGCTGATGTAAAGTTGTTTAATTCCAGAAATTATGGCATTGCCACAGAAGCCAAGGTGGCTTGTTTCATAAATGAAAACAAAAAAAACCTGCACACACACACTGTGTATGCATCTGACTGGAATAAAATTATTTTAGCTCAAAATTACACTGTAGTTATACTGACAACTTTATATTTATGGAGCAGTTTTAAAATGCTTCAGATATGAAATATATTTTTGAATGGAAGAAACAGAGTGAAAATTTTAATGCACTTTCGAACTTGAGTAATGTCAGTGGTTTAACTGCTGGTAAGAAGTCTCATTAATTCTCCTGGAGGGGATTTAGTCATTCAGAGTTAACCATTACCTGAAACTATGTGAACAAAAACATTCAAAGCCAGCCTACAAGACATTGTTGTGTTAGGGAAGGAATGCAGACACTGAGTCACGGCTGCAAGTTATTCATTATACAGCAGTCAGTTATGATGTGATTCTTTCCAGCGTTACTCTTTCTTTTTATTTCCTGTATGTCACTGATCAGGTGAAGGACCAAGACCTCTCTAGGTCATGACCCTGCCCACCTCAAACAGGCGAGGCACTGGGAAGTCTACCTCAGGGTCACTGTGCAAAGAACAGAAATTAGGTTGAAGAAGATGGTGAGCGTATTAGCAACCTGACAGTTACCATGTGAGATAGAAGAGAAAGAAACAAAACCCTAGATCTCTACACAGGTTGCAAAACAGCACAAAATCATTACTGACAAAGTCTAATAGTCAATGATGCAATTTCTTCAAAAGAAGAAAAGAAGTCTTCCAGGGTTTATTCATAAAGAGTGAAAGCTTTAGGAATGACTACATTGGTAGCTTTAACATCTGAAGGACCAGTTCAGAACTAATCCAAAATTGGCTTGCATTTCTGGTTCACGAGGCTGATGCCTGCACAAAGGATGCTGAATGCAATTTGGAAGAGGCATCTGAATGCCCTTTTAAATCAGAGAACAGTTGCTGTGCTCAGTAATGTCTGAGAAGTCCGGAAGAGACCAAGGAAGAACTCAAGCAGGTTAAAGTCTGGTGCTACCACTGTGCCCAGAGCACATGCTGAGACATCTGTGTGCTATCAGCAAACGTGCAGGGAGCAGGGAACACAGGTCTTGGGTTCACGCTCACAGTGTGAGCTTCTCTACACTTTCTATAGACACAGAAAAGAGTAAAGAGACACCAAGGTTGGACACATCTTTTTGGACTCTTCTGTTTCCTGTTACACAGGACAAACCTGAGCAACAAAATTAATTATACAACCTAGCAACTGTTAATTATAATTTATCAATTAATTTTGTGGAATTCAAATTCACAGCTATTCCAGTCTTGTTCTGTAGTGTGTCACCTTCCTTGCACACAGAAAAACCACAAATCCCACTTCTGCCTGTTTCATATTAAGCTGAAGATAAAAGGGGACAGCACATGACCCACAAGCCAAAAACCTGTTAATAATTTCAAACAAGATTATACAATGAATACCCAGCAGCTTACTGAATGTACTAGCAATGGCTCATGGAAAGTATGGATTTCTCACGTCCCCTTGATGTCATCATTTTCTCTCCCATTTTTTTAAAAACTGTTCGATATCTATGATTTAAAACTCATAGAAAAGCAAGTAAAGTCACTGCAGTTTTTATTCAGACTGTGATTGGGTTTTTAGAAACTGTCACTCCTTATGATATCTGTGCAACACCATATCACTGGTAGAGGCACTCATTCCCACAAGGTCTCCTTCAACTTCAGTTTACTCACAAGAGGTAACAGAGCCTATTTTTCCCTTGATTCTGAACTGATATGTACGTTCTCACCTGATTTATTCTTACCACATTTGCTGCGGTATTATTCTTTTCTCATCTGCTTCTTCCTCTTAGTTTTATTTGTTATGCTTAAATGTTGATCAGCAATAGCCTGATTTAGCCAGTGCCTCTGAATTTACATATTAATTAATCTTGCAAGACTTGACCTTTTGCTTACATTCTTAAGAGCAGATTATTTTGTTCATGATCCTGGTACTGTGCTTGCTCTGCCATGGTAGAGATGAGGCTTGCTTGGGGAAGACTGCTCTTCTTGCACCCCAAACCAGCCCAGGCTCAGCACCACAAGCTCCCACATGGGCAGCCTGTGGCAGAGAATCTTTCTGTTTATGGTTTCTATCAATGCTCTGAATAACAGCATAGCATCACAGAGCCCTCAGTTCTACAAGAGTAACAGGTAAATGCTGCCAGAAAGCAACATTCAGCACTGAGAACAGGGGATTTCCAAGTCTGAACCTGAATGCCTGAGCAGAGGGCAGCCAAGCACAAAGGATGCAGAAGCCAGAAAGCAGTCAGAGTGGAAGCAAAGCTTGCTGAAGCTGACTTCAAAAAGTCAGCTGAGGTATTGGCAGCACTTTTATCATCCATTGCTACTAGATCAGAGAAACAGAGGCAACCATGGTATTGGAGGACTGAATAGGGCAGGAAGTACCTCCTAGTGCTGTTAAGGATCACTGTTACAAATAACCTTTCTGCCCTGGGGAGGGATGGCAGCAGTTACACTTCTACATTTTAGAAGGTTCTGCTAAGGCAAAAGCTTTTCCTTAGGAGAAATGAAGTAAAAAGCAACGTCTGTATGACCTTAATAAGACACTTCTGCAGAGGCAGCCAGGAGGCTCTATCACAGCAGCACTGTTCCTGGGCACTCTGGCAGGGGGTCATTTCAGGAGCAGATAGCAGTAAAGGAAACCCTGCTATGATCAAGCTCTACCTTGCAGACAGCTGAGCACTGGCTTGTCACAACCTTCAGGCAGTTGGAGTCAGAAATGGAAACAAACACTAAAGGGGAAATCTGTCCTCAGGTTTGCACCTCTGTATTTCAGAGACAGGGATGAGAAGCGCTGTGAGAGAAACACTGCTCTGTTCTGCAGGTCTGCTGAACTCACCACAGCTGCTCTGTTTGGTGCTGGAAAGAAGCACTTCAACACACCAGGAATTATCTGATGCATTAATTAGTGATTTGGATATATATATTTTTTAAAATGTATAAGGTATCAGAAAGCAACTCAGACAGGAGTTCCAGATACTGTTGAGGTATTGGTCAGGTCACAGAATTCTGATTTATGAGACATATTTCTACCCTTCTAATCATTTAAAACGAAGTGCTGTGAATGACAGTGCAGGAGTCTTATGAGCTCCCCCAAGTCTCAGCAGACAGTGTGAATGTTTTAATTAAAGCTTTGACAGAGAAGTAGATCAGGACTACTGTGCCATTTTCCTTCCATGGCATGCTTCTACAAGCTGATGCAGGCTGCTGGGTCGATGAGATATATCAGTATTATAAGATGCACCATGTGTCAGGCTGAACACATTAAAAACAGATGTTAGATTTTAAAATGGGTCATGAATCACTCAAACTTGTTCATCCATCCAGAATTAATATGAAATGAGAAGTATGACAAATGAGTTTGGTGGGGTTTCTGTAGATGTTGTTTGGTTTTATATAAGAGAGAGGATGAGGAGTATTAACAACGGTTCAAATAAGACCAAACTAACTCTTCTTGTATAGGAACGGTTCAGACATTTAGATCATGATGCAGAGAAATTGACAGCAGCATTTTATTGGAGACCTCAGTATAGCTCCCTGAGAACTAAAAGTCTGACAATTTGATATAGGGGGAGTCTGTTAAGGACAAGTTCGCATTTAAAGAAAAACTGAATGTAAAAATTCCCTTTAGAGAGAGAACAGGTAATGTTCTAATGGTATGCTATTTCACCAAGTCCCCCTCTTTTTGACCACTTACTGACTTCTTTAGCTAAATTTTCTCACAGGGTTTTCAACTGTAAAATTATTTTGATTTAGATCCCAACTATACCACTTGGTCATGAAAACAAACATAGTATGTCACTGTTTTGTTACTGTTTTTGCACTAATGGAAGACCCTACAAATTGTAATAACTGTTAACAAGGTCTTATATTTCTATTCTTCAGACAATACGTTCTCGTGATTCATGGTTATTTATCTCTATTGTCTTTATATCTACTGACTATATTCCCTTTATAGCTCACCTCTGTCTAGACCAATACAACTCCTTACAAAAACAAGCTTAATCATTACCAGACATGCAAGCTCAACTGGGCAAACATATGATGATCTCTAACATTCCTCATCAGATCAAGAGTTTTCCTTTCTATTTCAGTAGGAAGGAAATAATCTGTTCTCAGAAACAAAAAGCTTCATTTCCTCCTTATTGTAGGTTGTGTGTTGAAGAAGTACCTCATGGTGACATTCCCTCTTTCCACACATTTTGGAAAGTTTGTGGTACCATGAAACCTACATCTGGCTCTGAGGACAGCATAGAAGCATCCGCAAAACTCTACAGCTGTGCCAGAAGCAAGAACTTTCTGGGCATCCTGCACTGTGGAGGCTCTACAGTGAAATGCCATTGTTCAGAAATGGTGGTACAGCAAAAGGAGCACCAAGAGCATTGCAACCAGAGATGTAAGTAACAGGTCTATTCATAGAGGCTCTTTTCCCCAGGAAACAGAGGCTTGCGAGTGACTTCATTAACTGCTGACAGCAGACAGACTGCACTGTGCTGGGAGTGAAAGGGAAACAGCCATCAGATGGCCCCAGACACAACTGAGGAAAAGCACAGAAGAGATAACTGGCAAGTGTGCTGCTTTCCTCACTATCCAGAAAAAGTTAGTCACATCCCTAAATTTACTGCTCTATTTCTTTCCTTTTGGCAGAGCAATCTTCTTGTGTACACACTCACTGTTTGCACAAAGGGTGCTTCTGCTGACTAAATGCACTCTTGGAAACTTCTCAAACTGTGGAAGGTTGGGTGTGAATTCCAGATGGGTTGTTAATTGTAAGGAAAATCCCCAAATATCTAGGCATTCATTACTTTTAATAGCCAAAGACATCCAGCAAGCCTTGTTATCCATCATTCAATGCTGTGCTACATCTGACCTCTTCCACTGCGTGATGTAAATCTTCCCTCTCTGCATGGCCAGCAGGACCCACGCTCTCTGTGTGGCTCCAGCACACTTCTTCACAGAAGTAGGGTTGTACAACCCAGACAACATCTATCCTTAGAGCCCCCCACTCTCTTCTACAAGCTTAAAAGTATTAATCCCTGCCAAATCCCTACCTCAAGGGTGCTGGGTATTTGCCTGAACATTGCCCACATGCTCTACAGATCACATTAACAACTGATGCTAAAACAAACTATTTTCTATATAGAAAAAGTCACCTCCTACTTTGTTCCAAAAACAGAGATACAGAAAACAATCACAGCTTACCTCCCATCCCCTGGTACACTTGAGCATTTTTGGGCGTGCAGCAGACCCGTTCAACACTGCAGCAGTCCTGCACAGCAGCCCAGCTTCCAGCTGGGTCACAGGGAGCTTCTCTTTCTGCTTGTGACTCCTTGATAGCCCTGCAGCTGAGACTGCTTTTGGAAAGCATGCACTATCCTACTGCTCCTAACTTCAGCTTTCCTTGTGCACTCTTTACACTCACTGGGTGCCTGAGTTTCAGAGATCAGTACTTTGATTACTGACCTTTTTTAGGGTCTGCGAAGTGGAAGACATAATAATCCCTCTAGAAATTCTGAAGAAAAGTGGCCTAAAATGCCACCAGTCAAAGTCCTATTCTTTCAGAGGAGGCTCTGATAGCCCTTCATAACCAAGGCAGCTATTTATAGGGATGGTGACAGTGTGTCTAACCTCACAGCACAATGAACATGAGACAATCTGCACAAGACGCTATGATAGAGAGCGTTCATAAAATGAAAGCAGGAATTCACATGCTGAATGTCAATAGTGATTCAAGCAGCCGCTTCCTTGCCTCACTCCAGTGGGAAGAAATAAATGCCCCATTGTCCCATCCACAGTCTCTCTGTAATAACGAATCCATTAGCATAGCAAGCAACATTGAAGCTATTTTGATTTTTAAAAGGCATTTTTTGTTCATGTAATCCTAATTCACTCTCTCTCTAAAAGGCAGTGCTTCTGTCCCCCAAACATCCTCTCTCTGGCCTGGTTACACATACTTTCTGAATGTACTTTTTCCTCATACGCCAAGCAGTAGGAGCACCTCAGGGTGCATCTCATTTCTCTGGGCCCAGGGAAGCACTGTAAAGAAAAGCAAACAGAGCAGGCAGGCTGAGATCAGGATCCATTCCAGACCCCAGTAGAGGCTCCAGAGCTCCACTGCAAGCCTCAGAATCAGCTGCAGATACCTCACTGCCAGTGCTGCTGCATCCCTCTCCCTATTGCAATAAATGAAGCCAAATCTCACCTCTGCCAGCCTCAAGCAGGGCTTCTACTACAACCCCACCTGCCTGGGATACAGCTGTTCTGGATGATGCCCACAGAAGGGAAGGGAAGGAAAGCAGCCCCTGTTAGGGGTTACTCTAAAAGCAGTGTGACCAATGCTTGTATCTGCTCTTTGACAGGACATTACCTAGGGCCTGGGATGGCAATCTGTTAAGTGCAGTTTGTGGTGGGGGTATGAATGGAGTGGAAGGCCACCCCCTCCAGCACCTGTGGAGGTGGTTTAGAGGGAAGTTTTCCCTTCCCTCTAAACAACAAACAGGGAAACTTCAGGGAACCATGCATAGACCCAAAGCAGAGTCAGCGAGGTCAAAGCAAAGTGATAAATTGTATTGTAAGAGAAAAGCCCATTACAGCTGGACAAAAGAAGTGGTAAAGAGCAAATTTTACTGAGGAGGAACAGTTACACTTGTTACCATCTGTAATACTATAATGTGATGACAAACACAGCAATAACAATGAGGCAGCAAAGTCTTAAGCTGCAGGAAACAAGGAAAAGCCCAAATGAAGCAGCTATGAATGCAAAAACAAAGAAAATTTGCTTACCTTTGGAAAACCACAGGTGCACAGCAATCTCCAGAGAGATACTCTTGCATCCACTGTCAACCCTTAAATGAGGTCTGGGAAGGGGTGGGTGCTGGCTCCACCTCTTCAGGTCACTCAGGTACTCTGCATGCACCTGAGCTCCCCTGGGTTGGCCTACCTTTCCACCAGGTGCTCCATCACTGGTTCAAGCTATGATTTAGCGTTTCTGCTACACCACCCATGAACTTGCATTAAGGCTTTCTATTGATACATCCCTGGGAAATAACTGGTGCCTGAAGTCGTACATCAGCAGTCATCTTGGAGGCCAGAAGCATCCAAAGACCTCAGAAGTGGAAAGAGGTGACAAGAAACCCCACTGTGCTGCAGTGTGGTGGGCACTCCCTGCCCACCCCCTTCCTGGCTGCAACGACCATCAGTCAGACACCCATCAGTCATGGCCTTGGCAAGGTTCGTCACCAGCAGCATCTGCCATGCACCAGGCTGTGGCAGCTCATTAGAATCAGGCCGTCCATTACAGCTGATGGGGTTTGTTGTTGTTCATAGCATTTTTATTTACTGACATCAGTGAAATTAATCTCATCCTTAGTGCACCTCCTCAAATCTTCCTTTCACCACAGCAATCCAGCTGAGTTTTTACCATGTTATTTTTTTCACTTCATTTTTTAAATCTGACTGTTTTTGGAAGAGAGGTATACAAGCCGAGAATCCAGGATGCTAAATGCAGGGACAGAATGTCTGCCATCTTTTTAGTTTCCATACAGCACCAAAGTATGGGCAGCCCAGGTTGACAGCGCTTTGTTGTGGCACTTACCATTATTAGACAAATTTAATATAGAGATTGCTGCAAACAATAACAGTGAGCCTTGTCCTCTCACAGGGCTGTGCTGAGTCAAGGTGAAGAAAGCAGTGGCTATCAGCAGGATCAAGACAATTAGCGGCTCTGGGAATAAACATTAAAACTGTCTCACAAATGGTACATGAAAATGCATTTAAGGGTTTTTTTGTTTTTGTTTTTGTTTTTGTTTTTTAACGTCATTAAAAGGAGAATTCACATGGAAAGGGACAGGGAAAGATTGAGTCTTTCCAGGAGAGACAGCTGAATTTTGCCTTTGATTCCTGGAGGAATTTACAGCTAAAAACTAGAACTGAGTTTGTCCTTATATATGTACACCAGGGAAAAAGCATTTCCCAAGTTGTCCTACTGTGATTTTTCTCTTTTCTTCATACAACCATTAAATTAAAAAAAACAAACAAACTAACTTCGTTTTTATGTACAAGATCTGAGGACAGATTCAACCTGGAGACAATTCTGACTTCATACAATCAATCCTGTTGGTCAGTTATATATCTTCTGCAATCCATGCAGATGAACAGTCATGGAAATTTGAAAGGGAAAAAGGATGTCTGTTAAACACACATGCCCTAATGCACAAACAATAGGTAAGACCTGAAAATAATTTCCTTGTAATAGAATGCAGCCTCTCCACCCCCAGAAATGCACTGTTTTCCTTAAGAGCAAACATTGATTCACTCTGTACGCTGCCCTGAGCCTCATAGCTGCAAAAGCAATGGTAGCAAAGCAGAGGATCTCATACACAACAAACAAATTACATCTAAAATTACTTTGGACAGCTCAGTGAAACCAAATGCCATCACTACTTGTGGCCGTCCCCCTCACCGACCGTACTGACTTTGCCCAGATGTGTCCCTGGAACGCCTGGAGCTGGAATTCCAACAAACCCCATGAGAACTTCATCAGAGCACAGAGGATAAATTCACATATAAATCTACAATGCAAAATTAACTTACAGAGTTACCCAAATCTTTTCTGGGACAAATTCTTCTGGGCTGTATTTATTTACAAGAGATCAAAGTTACAACCAGATATCTCAGGCCTGTCTTCCCAAAGATATTTAATCAATCTGTGGCTAAGACTTCAGGCAACATTTGTGTTAAATGGAGTCATATATTACTTCAGATCTTGATGGGCAAATATTGCCTATGCTTGATTTGTAGATAGAAAAGGATACTGGAGTTGGTGTCGGTAGCTGCTCATGTGTTTTTTCTGCTGTTACGGTACTACCTCAATCAGAAACAGATCTTTGTGGTAGGGATCACATGAATATAATTATAGACACGACTCATTCCACAGAAACACGGCACAGGTGAGAACCCCTCAGCAATAAAGGCAGATTTTGGGGTGCATACCATGCACAGAATTTGCCAGAAATGAGGCATGGCAGTGGGGGTGGGCTGGAAGGGTGTTAATGCTTGTAAAGAAAGCAGCACAACACAATACGGGCAGAGAAGGAGTGTGTGTGATGTGACAGGAGTAAATGGGCTTCAATTCTGCTCTTTGGTAAAGGGACCACAGGGCACCCTTCACTGTCTGCCCCAGGCCAAGTACAAAGCTGCCAATCATTAGAGCAGAATCTGGTCTTAAATATGTGTAGCTTTAGTTTATCACAATCCTGAGTGAAACAGAAGGCAGCATGAATAGCCTCAAAGAATGAATGAGGAAAATATAGATTAGCCAAACTCTAATACTAATTGTTGTTCAAACATCTAACTACTGTCCCACACAGTGAGCGACTATGGGTGTCATGTGGGACTGAGGTTTAAGCAGATGCCACAAACCATTTCAGTACAACTGGAAAATTGCATTTTCAAATCATTCTTTGTGCAGTAAAATATCTGAAAATACCAGAATGGGTATTACCAGAAGTAATATATTAGTTTTAATTTTCCTCTGCTACTTAAAAATGAACACATATGATAAAGTACATAGTTTAGAAGACTATGAAGATAGTGTCCTATCAAATGACAGACTGCCTGGTTGATTTACATGAAATACCAAGCACTTGTATGAGAAAAGGTTAAAATTAGATTGACAAGCAAATGTGCTACCAGACTGCTGGCTGACAAATGGCAAAGTTATGCCAACGTATTACTTATTCTGGAGGCGCCCAAGTAGCGAGCGGGAGATAGTAATTCATGTGCTAGAATACATTCACGTTCAGCATAAACAAAGAGACCCCAGGGTCTGCAATGAGAACATATTAACTATAAGTAATTTCTGTCAACAAATAAGTCAGTGGTAAATCTTATTAGATATGAAATTTGAAAGACTTGCGTTTCCTGAAGTCAAGAGCAGGCTGCTCCGCTGTCATTCAAATGAGATCAGAGCAATGCCCTACAACGACCACACTGTTCTTCAAAAAGTTGTCTATTGTGTTCCCCTTCCTCCCACCAGTCAGACAATGCCGTCACACAACGGCTGCAGGACTGTTCTTGGCTGCATCTTGGTCACCATGGGGTCCTTTGAGTTGAAGCGACCCTTAGAGGCCACCTAAGCCACCCCCCTGCAATAAGCAGGGACACCTCCAGCTCCATGTCCCCATCCCATGCTGAGGCCCATGCAGCCAGCTGCTTTGAGCTCATTTACAAGCATCAAGCGAAGAAGAATTTTAACTTGCTTTAATAATTAGCAGCTGGATAATGGTGCTAATGAACAATTACAACCCAGATGTGCCTCTATTTGTCTACAAACCGGAAATATGATTCTGAAAGAGATGGAAACAAGTTAAACTACGGTCAGCTGCTCCTTTACAACTCATCCCATGCAGCCTAATTAGTTTTTACTAACAAATAAACTTTTATTGTTTTTTGTTTGTTTGTTTGTTTTTTGTTTTTTGTTTTTTTTTTTTTATCAGGTGGACAGTACAAAACTGGATTGTACTCCCTTTGGCATTAATGGAAATTCTGCAGCTCACTCCTGTGGAATTGTGGGTTGGCTGCAGGGTGAATTTCTCAATATGCGAACATGAATCAATTAGGGTTTTACAAAGCAGAAATCACTTGAGCCTACTCCTTATTGCAACATCTTTTATGACATTTTGTTAATATGAAGCTATCTTGAAGCTTTAACAGACCCAAACCCATTTGCCAACCTGTTTCCTTAGGGAAACGTGCTCAAATTCCCTTTCAAATAGCCATGACAGACAGCATGGTAGGGGAGGGAGCTAATTGTCCCCATTAGTCATCTCCTTGTCAGGATGACTGGCAGCCAGGAGATGTCAGGCGTGCTTGAAGAGCTGCAGCCAGTTAAGACCTCTTCACTGTGCACTGGGAGGCACCACCAGGTCTGCTGCACTTGGTGACACCTGGGAAACTCGTGAGTATTTTATCTTGGCCTTTAATATGTCTGCTAGTATTTTTTCCTCCTCCCAAAACTACTGTCAAGTAATGGGGAGGGAGAAAAAGGGGAATCTGAGGTCTGAATCACAGGAGGATTCCACTCTAGCCTTCTCCCCGTGGTATTGTTCTCGTATGTGAGCAATGACCCAGGGCCATGCAGAAGCATTCTGTTACAATCTGAAATAATCCACTAGGGTGCAAAATAGCCTCTCAAAAAAGAGCAACCATTTCTGGAAAAAACTCTGTTTTTTGAAGCTCTGAGATACGGAATGGAATTTACCACTGGAGTGTTCACAAGTAGCTGTCAGGAGCAGCTATTAGGGTAGGGAAATAGGCAAAATTCAGATCTCACACAAACAGTTGTAGCTCCAGCGAGCGCACTCGTGCTGACAGGCTGGTTTCAGTCCTTGAGGCAAGAGAGGCAAGAAGTGAGAGACGCTCGCAGAGCATCTGCTCGTGAGATCAGACAAGTCTGTCTCGTTGGCAGAGCTATTGTCCTTTGGTCACACCAATCCTAATTTGAGTCCTGCTTGCAGCAGCATAGAAAACCTGTGACAAACATAGTCACGCTGGCACTGAGGTGGCTGCCAAAAGGAGATCATTGCGAGTACTCAAGACTGAAAAGGGGAAAAAAAGCGCAGAGAAAGAAAGCTTCCGGAACTGAAGTTTGCAAAAGAAAATGATGTTATTGTACTTCTTATTTTCCTCCCCAGTCCTGGTTCCAAATAAATAGCAATCCTCATAAATTACAAACACACGCCTGCATTGGGTCGTTGCCCAGAAGTGCAGGTCTGTGACTGCACGCTGTTTTGCCTCAAGCTGGGGTGTATGGAAAAACAGAGAAATACTTCATATTTCCAGACTTGCAATATTTTGTGCTTCTTATTCATGGCTGTCTATGAACTGTCCTATTTGTTCTCACTGCTCTTTGGGTCTTTTATTGTATTTGATACAGCAGTGTGGCTGATCCAGAAATGATTCATCTAATTGCTTTGACGAGTGACAATATCCCTGGCAGAGGTTAACAAATGCTTCTTGTAGTCCACATCTATGAATCAGATTGTGTAGGACCAAATCACTGGCCTTGCCCTGGGCACCACTATCCTGCACAAAGCTGGGCTCCCCGCACAGCCAGAGGTGAATACAGCCCTCTGAAATGTGCCTGCAAACCAATTTCTCCTACCAACAATGCTGTTACAGAAGGCTTCTGAGACTTGAAGCACCAGCGCCAGATGTTGCACATACTTTTGGTTGTGGAGAAGTTTCCTTTAGCCCCCAAGAGAATCTCTTATTTTCAGAGCTTTGTTACCTTCCTGAAAAGGTGTTTGTGCCTTTTACACTTCATTACAAATGAGTATATCTCTAATTGCTTTGGCTCTTGCAAAGAGAAAACAATAACAAAAAGGATGCTTCCAAGAGTATGTGCCAACACACTGGTTCGCGTTCACTGGTCTCTTCTGGGATGAATCTTCCTGGAATAGGGAGTACTTGTATTTTATCTTATGAAGCTGGGACGAGGCTTTGTATTCAGTGATACCGAACTAGAAGAGCACCACCGTCACAGCGTACGAACGGGACCGCTACCTTTCGGATTGCTCCGCCTCAGAAGGAAGATGCCCTCTGGTGGCCGCGGTGATCGCTCTCGGCTGAGAAGGGCGGCACTGGGGCGGGAGGGGCACTCCCCGGAACGACCCCTACAGTGAGCGGAGTCCCGGGGCCACAGCGGGCACTGCGCCGCTCACACTGTCAGCCCGAGGGGTCGGGTGCGTTGCAGAGCAGCAATCGACCGCACGGCCCCAGCGGGAGCAGGTGCCAACGCTGCCTTTGTGTCCCGCGTTTGTTCTCCCAGGGCTGGCTGGCTTCGGCTGTCACGCAGTTCCGGGAGAGGAATTCCTGGAACTGCTTAATCTTTTTTATTTTTTTTCCCCTTTTATATATATATACATATATATATGAACTCCAGATATTCAGCAGCCCAGTGCCAAAAAACTTGCCCTCAAACTGAGGGTAAATCTTTCCATTTTCCAGAGACTTCACAATAAAAAAAAAAAAACAGTACCCTTCTTAAATACCACTGGCTGAGAAACAAATTATAAAACAAAGTTGAAATTTGTACACAGGCCTTGAGGAATACCTGCCCATTTTTGCCTGAAAGCTTAGCACACTGCTGCTCTTTTTCTCCATCACCTCCGTAGTTTGGGAGCTCAGTTCTGCCAGGAACTGTCCTGCTGACAGCTGCAACTTGTTGAGCTATGGAAAGCGAGCAAAGCATGGCTAGAGGAGGTCAGGAACCTAACATACATGCAGCTGGTAACTTCTTCAGCATTCTGTTTGTTGCAAACTACACCAGTCACTCTTAAAACAGCTTAAAATCTAGTGTTGTTCTGTCCAGGCAAAGAGCAGTGATGACTGGATCTCGTTGAATGCTCACTCTGCACTTGAGCAAGCTTTTCTTGACAGCAAGGAAATCCAGAACATGTTATCCCAGCTACCAGCCCCCCCACGTCCCAGGGACTGGCTGCCCCTGCACCCTGCACCCCAGCTCTGACACAGCCCAGATGCCTTCTTTTGGCCTTCTTTAAGCTTTTCTTTTTTTCATTACCCTTACACACTTCACAGATACTGCTTGAATGCATCAACTGTATTTCGAGTGTTGAATTTCACCTATGAATTCCAGCTAGGAAAAACACTGGGGAAAAATCCTACTGCAAACTGCTTCCTCATGATCAGTGGAATGTATATGGAATGTGCCTCCCTTGTTATTTTTTGGAACACTACCACGATGGTCTCTAAAACAGTGTCACTACCTGTACAGCTGCCTGGGCAGGTTGGCTGAGCACCTGCAGGAAGTCTTCAGGGTGCCACATCCCTTCAGTCATAGAGTTTGCAACATATCTCTTTCTATCCCAATGAAGCTGCTAGAAGAGATCAGCTGAAAGGAGACTGATGAAATCGAGCAGCATTCAGAACAGCACTGATGTAAGCATGGAGTGAAGGGCTGCTGTGGAAAAAGGCAAGACGGATAACGCAAGCAGTCCAAGCTTGCCTGCTGACAAGCCGTCCTTTCTTCTGTGGCAGATGAAGAAGTCCAGTGGTATTTTCCTGTGATATGGTTTCTTCTTGGTCACAGAAATGGGCTGCAAAGCTTTCTCAGACAGTAGATGCAGTTAGAGCTGTCCTGAAAAGGAAACTTACTCACCCTGCATGCAGGCTTTTACTCACTCCCTCTGGTCACTGCATTGTAAATCTTCACTGCTCTGACATTAGTTTGGCTTTCCCTAGGAGACGGAGGAGATGCTGCCAAACAGAATAGGTTTTGTATATTCTAACCCCTATTCTGGATAGAATTAATGGCCCGAGTGCGAAAGCCAAAAGCCTCAGATTTGTTTGGGTTTATCAATGCCAGAATTTGTTGGCTAGGAAATGGTACAGATGATCTTTCACAGTTGAAAGACTACGTCAGCGTTGCAAGTGTTTGGAAGGTAGTAGCACACACGTCTTAAACGCCATCACATACCACATGGGCTTTCACAGTAAGGCATTGCTGGACAGGGTACGAATTAGCATCTTATTCCAACGTATGAAGAAGTTTGCAAATAATTTTGGAATGGCTGATCAAAGCAAAAGGAGCAGGTGCAGCGCTGTGTACATGGGAGGAGTAGGAGTAATGAACGCACAGAAAGACTCTGGCACACAAAGTGAATTTGTCATGATGTCAGCTGTTTCTAAGGAGAGTGAGTTGGCACTGTTTCAGTCGATCATGCAGGTTGTCTGGGGTGGTGGAGATACCGTGACATAAATTAACCCCAGAAGGGAGAGATGTACCTGTGATCTATTCATTTTTATTATTATTTTTGTGAAAACCTGACAGACAGTACCAGGAAAGTGCTTTAAAATACTGTGACTTATGTCACAATTATTCTAACACAATATTTGCAAACAGCCATTAACAGAGCTCAGCTGATCAACAGTACTTTGTTAACTGGCAGTTAATGCATCACTTCCAATAATCCAGCTGTTAATGTAGAAAATAGAGGAAAATAAAATATTTCATTCAACCCCTACAGAAAGACTAGTTTCTAATCACAGGCAGTAGGGTCTGTTCATAATCTTGCACAAAGTATTGTGTCAGGATAAAGCCACCCTACATCAATATGATGCTTATCAGTATTTGTTAACAGGACTGTATTAACAGCATGTTTGCAAGCGGGCTTCAAAATCAAACTGTGAGCATCAGGGTGGAGTCAGTGTTTGAACAAGGCAGCAGGTAATAGATTAATTTTATTATATATAATAAAGTATATTACATAAGGATATTGCACTATTGCAGATTGTCTGATAGAAATGATATGCACAGCCTTATTCTACCAGGCAAAGGGCACTAATATGCAAGCTTCCATTCTTATCAAATAGAGCTGGACTTACAGAGAGGTAGGGTTATCATAGCACTAATTAGAAAAGCAAATAGATAAAGTCTTTCCAACCCACATTATTCTGACTCTTCCATAAAGCTTTTGTAAGGGAGGATTTGTACTTACCTCAGAAGAACCGCTTGTAATGTGAGATTACCTTGATATGATGGTAAAAGGAACAATGCAACGAAACCCCTTAGAAGTTTGCTGCATTCATCCATTATATTTTACATAGGCAACACACTGGGCCAGCATTTAAATTACCAGAAAATAGCAATCTGGTATTTTTTCAGTTACAGGAGATTGGACCTGCTAACAGCAAAGTATGAGGTTTTTCTTTCTTCATTGATAAGAACCATTGTTGTCATGGACATCTTTATTGCCCAAGCTACTGTAAATTGCTATTTCCTAACCTGTAGGTGAGTCCCTTTTGTCTGTTGCATTGAAAACAGATTTAGTCTCAGTATCACAGCGTTGTGCAATGGGAACCTGGGCTGTGCTTGTAGGGCAGCCCCAGCCTGCCTGTCCCACAGCCTGCCTGCCCCAGTGCAGGGCTGGTAGAGCGCTTGGACTGCGTCAAAAAGAGCTGGAGAATGTAAGAAGTGCTCTTTGGGGCAGTGCATCCCCTGCTCCCCCTGCTGCCTTGTACTGCTGGCACTGGTTCCCTGAGTCCCCGCTCTGCCCCTCATAGCACACATGGGTGCCCAGGAGTCAGAGCTCACTGAGCCTGCACCTAATGGTGTTGTGGGCCCCGTGCGCAGCAGAACCTTCATCGAGCTGGAGAGAGGCACTGGCTGATACTTAGCTCAATTTTGTTTCCAGGCCTTACTTTGAGCAGAGCAGCCCTCTGAGACACACCATCAGCAGCGGTGATCTTGCCAAAAGGATGATAAAATCAGAGATTACCTTTAGAGCAAGAGGTGCTTACAGACTGCAGCTGGAAGAGGATCACTCAGGCTGACTCTGAATCCTACTGAAGCACTATGCTCCAGAACGGGTATTGCAGCCAGCCCCAGTGCAGCTGGAATGACTGGAGCACTTCTGGCTGCAGCTCAGTGCCAGGAGCTATCCGAGACCTCCCCACCCTTGCCCCTGTGCCCACACTACAGCCTGAATACGCACCTCCCATAGGAACAAGAGCTCTTGTGTTCAAACAGATACATCTGATCATGTATTTGTCATGAGAGTTTCCTGTTCTGTCTGAAAGAGCAAGCAACTTATCATGTGGTTCAAAAGAGTTAAAATCTGATTGTAGCATAAGACAGAGGGCAAACCCCACACACCAAGTATGAAGCATCACTCTGCACTTCGGACTAAAGGTGGAGGTTCCACCACAACCTGTCTGGGTTTTCCCACGGTAAAGGAACAGCTGAAGGAAACAGACGATGCATTTTCTTTCTTTCTTTTTTTTTTTTTTTTGGATCTTTTTTATTCAAAAGTTTTCAAAGAAATAAAACAGAAAAAAGCTAACAATCTAATCAAATTTACAGTTCAAAAATGTCTTTTGGCGTTTAACAACAAGTCCTAGGAAACAAAACTACAGAGTTATCTTGAACCGGACAAATAAGTTACCACTGGCAAGTTTGTGGCACTAGTAAAACAAAAATAAAAAATTAACTCTCTTGATCATATAGATATCTCTATGAAAATCTTTTTTTTTTCAATCTGTACAAAAGGTCTTTCTTCATAAATTAATTTTTTATAATTTAATGGCTGTCTACTATGTGATGGTTAAGTAACTGATTATTTCTTTATGTACAGAGGTTAAATTTCCCAAATCTTACCCAGACAATGAGTATGGCACTTAGTTCAGACGTTTCGGCAGCAGCTCTTCCCTCCCTCTAACACAGCCATCATACTGCGGTTCCAAGTAATGCAAAAGTATCAAGTAGTGAGAGATCTAGGCGCGGAAATTCACCCGATCCAGGAAAGGTGCTGCAGGAAGTCTGGACTTTGACAAAGCAGTAATATTCCAGGGAGCATAGAACCAATAATACCACAACTTTTCAAAAAAAGAAAAAACAAAAAGACATCTCTTATGACTATGTATTTCACTAGAATCTACACTTCTCAGAGCAGCAATTTACTTTTGAAACTATGAAATGTCACCGACATCTATACTCCAATACTCACACAAAATTTAAAAACTAAAAAATACTCGAAAGAAACAACTGTTAGCCCCAGCTCCTGAGCTAGGATGATTTGGTCTGTGGAAACAGGGAGGGCCAGCAACCTGTCCCAGTACAAAAGGAAATAAACTTTGAGGTAGATAACTGATCATATACAGCTGACCAGAGAAGTACACAGTTTTGGAAGACAACTTAATTTATCGTTCGATTTAAAACATATGCGATTGTAATAAAGAGCTTTAGTAGCAGTGAATTATCTAATATGTGAAGTACAAATAACTGTGTATTTATGAATCAGGAATTTCATAGTTTCAAAATCAGTTTTCTTTACACTTAACACTTGTAGTGATGATGTAAAGTGTGGCACTGCTTGGATCCAAGTCTTCCTTCATGCTTTTGTGTCCATACGTCAATTAAAATTATAAAACCTAAATGCAAATGTACAAAAAAGGCACATTCTCCTAACCGCAAACTGGTCCGGCAAAAATAAAGAGTACAGAAGACGTAATGCTGAGACAAATCAAAATTATTGGTTACTGGCTCTTTGTTCTTTGGTAAAGTTACCTTTTAAAAGTGCCAAGTCTTTTTATTTTTATTTTTATTTACCTACAATAGAGAGCTAGTACCCAATCAATTATGCTTCTCCTCGCATCTCAGCTCATGTTTGAAAACGAGTCCTTTAGCTTTTGCCATTTTGCTGCAATAGCAACTTTTGTGTTTGCTAAGTCTCAGTACGATCCTCATCCTAAAGCACTATCATTAGTATAAAGGAAGGACAAAAACATTCGGTGAGATCCCCACCCCAAACTCCCTATTCTACCTACACTAAAACTAGAACATCGAGTTAGTTTCTGAAAAAAAAAAGGCAAAAAAAGATTTTACATTGCATCATACAGCAGAGTTCCTAAGTCATTCAAACTACCAGAGGGAACTATTGGCGTACGGCCTTACAAACGATTTATCCTATTAAAATTTCCCCGTCAGAAAATGTGTTTCACACAAAACAGTTTTCCCCTCTTGCATTTCACTACCTTACATATTATGTGAAAAATCATTAAAAACACTTACTACACATTAAAAAAGCCAAATTTTCAGCAATTTTTATTGACTACCTTTAAAAGCCCTATGCTGCTGTTTTACAAGGCATAATAGACCAGCTCATTTGGTCAAAGCATTCTACACCATTAGTTTGGACTACTTACTGAAATAGCTACAGCATCGAAAGATTTAAGGCAAATTGGAATTCATAGAAAAGGATAAGACACTTCACACTACGTTAAAAGAAAAACAGAGAGCTAAAAGACCAGACGCTATAACTGCAACACTGCACTAAAGCAACACTCACACACTGCAAGCACAGAACATCATCCTAGATGTTTTACTATTTTAAACATCAGAAAACCCATTTCATACAATTAAAAAAAAAAAAAAAATTAAAAAAAATTGGGAAAAAAATAAAAGGAAATAAAAGAAATAAAAATAAACCAAAACACAAATTCTGTCATGCACATGAATAGTCTTTGTGGTCATCTGTGCATACCCAGAAATTTGAATTTTTTTTTTTTTGCGTCATAACACTTGATAAAAATTTTTTTTTTTTTACTAAAATAAACCTGTTCATGGGAACAGCTACTAGATGAATTTAAGGTTTTTCTTATGCACCTTATAGAACTTATAGCAAAAATAGTTTTAGTTGATTTCATTATAAATAACATTTTCAAGAACCTGTGCAAAACTGTCAA
Organism: Odontophorus gujanensis; assembly: GCA_013399175.1. NCBI lineage: Eukaryota > Metazoa > Chordata > Aves > Galliformes > Odontophoridae > Odontophorus > Odontophorus gujanensis. The sequence goes on from VXAB01014052.1 coordinate 294,565, forward strand.
TAATTCCTAAAGCACAATTGATCAGTAAAATCCATGATTGTTTCAGCCTTTGCACCCTTCTCCAGGCCGGGTCAACACCGGGCATCTGCAACACAGAAAGGTCAGAGCTACAGCAGGGTTATGGATTGCATTCATTTTGCTAACGTGGCTGCCCGCGAGCTACATCATTTCCCCTTCTAGACAGTCAGGAGAAGACCGAGTGAATGTGAGCACAAATGTGAGAAGCAATCCCAGGCAGCACTCCAGGTGTTTGGCACTCGCTGGGATATGGTTCTCTGCCAGGACGTGCCCCCCCTGGTGTGTTTTCCCCCATTGCCTCTAATGAAGATAAGCACTCAGAATGCCCACCGAGGAGTTGGGAGGCTATGCTCCAAGCTATCTCCCTGCTTGCTTTCTTCTTGTTGTTTGCTTTTAATTGACCCAAAGGAAGGTGAGTGTGTGAGCTCACTGCTGCTGCATCCCAAAGGCTTTCATCTCTGGATGAAGAGGGAGGGTGTGCACTGCTCCCCATGGCCAATGCACAGGCAGCTCCCATGCCTCCACGCTGGTTAACATTTAACAGCAATTCAGGGCTCATTAAACACAAAGGGAGGCTCCTCTATTTACTATATTGGCTTATGTTGCCAGATGGGTTTTAAAAAAAATATTCAGCTAATGAAAAGACAATTTTGGAATTTTTCAAGGAAAGGCAGTGTGTTAATTTAAAGTTTGTACAATTATAGGTGCATATTCAATTATACGGGGCTATTTTAAGTCCCTTTAACTATTTTCACATAGTGGCAACTTGTTGAAAAGAAGCTATTAAGTGTATTCATTAAGGGAAAGGTGCTGGGTATTCCTGATGGACTGCATCGACTCGTGTTAGTGTGCTGGTTGTCATTTGCCACTTATTCCTGGCAAAATATATCCCAACTTTTAATAGGACATGTCCAAAAGTGCTGTGAGCCTATTTAGAAAAAAGCTTCCATTTGTCAACTGTGACAAAACTACATCAATTAAGAGGCCGCAGTGTTCCCTGTATTTAGGGCAAGAAATAACCATCAGTTCCCTCCCTTTCACCTGTCTGATAAATGACAAGTACTGGCATGCTCTGAGGACAGAAATACTGAGTGCCATATTCTGGGGCTGAAATCAGCCCAGCAATATTACCCTTCCCCATGTACCCACACCCTCCGCCTCACTGCACACGTTTCCCTGTGCAGATCAGTGCAGGCAGCAGAGCTTCTCTAGGAATAAAATCACAGAGGACTGGCTTCCAGCAAGCACCCAGAGCTGTTCACAGAGCTCAGTATGCTAGAGTCAACATTACACAACGTTTCTCAGGCCGCAGCACACCTGATCCCTTCAAGATATTACATGCTGCTCCTCCTGTGGCCCCTGTCTATGGGAAAAAGGCTGGCACACAGCTGGAGGTGCAGGGATGCCGTGCAGGGTTCTGCTTCCCCACCTACTACAGACCTCTGTTTGCAAGGAGGCTTTACATGCCCACAGAGAAGACTTAGGACAAAACAAGTAATTCCCTGAGAAGTGGTTAACACCAGCCAATAGCCTTGAAATGGGAAGCCTGTTGGAGTCATGGTCTCAACGCTAGGAGATGGAGAATGAGAAGAGTCTGTGGCTTTGCTTCTCCCTTCCCTGGAAGAAAACCAAGGATGTGGGCTCACTCTAGATGCCGGCGTTTGGCCAGACTAAAATAATAAACACAGGTCATATGTTGTGCTATGCAGACTGTGCCACCTGTTGTATGTGCAGTTTCCCAATTGGTTTGTTTCTATCTTTACATACTTGAAGAGGCTGTTATGCCAATAATAGGGATGAGAGCAGTGTTGTCAAACAACACAGTTGACCTGCAAAATCAAAAGCAATGGCAAAATACGTGTACTGATAGATCTGTGCATTTTAAAGATACTATCATGCCATTGGAAACCCTTGCACAAAACTGTGTAAGGTTTTTCAGTACTTTAGAAATGCCATGAGGGCTGTGAAAAAACACTTGTAAGACCGCCTCTCGTACATTCTTGTAGCTGAATGGAATTTTTCAGTGTTAGGTCTTACAAAATTTGATTTAATTTGATTTAAAAGTTATGTAGTCCAGTTGCCTGTCTTACAAAGCATCCAGAAAAAGACAGGTTAGGGAAGAACTAACTTCCAGTAATTTAAAACATGTAGGATGGAGAAGGGGATGGTTAGTGCAAACAGCATTTTCAGGATAGTGATCTACAGAAAGAAAAAAAGGTATACAGAAGGAGTTAGGATAAAACTAATGAATGGTCAGTAAGGAGCAACCATGCAAGCAGAGAACACAGGAAACGTGCAGCAGGAAAATAATAAATAACTCTGAAATTAGAGCCAATCCAGGACCTGGACTGAAAATCAATTGACAAAATTCTGGGCCACACTGCTGCTTCCTAGAATAAAGGATGGGCAGGGAAATTTGCAAGAGAGATAGTCAGCAAGGATTTCTAACAGACCAGAACCCATCCACATGCTTCCTAAATCAGTTGCAAAGCTGCTTTCCAATGTGATACAAAGGTTTTTTGCACTAACTCATTGTTATTCGTGTACACAACATGCTGTATAGAAGATGAACAAATTAGAATAGAATATAATCCATATACGCTACAGAGAAACTATCAAAGTGCTGTTATTTGTAATTCATTAACTCACTTTTTCCTTTCTCTTACTTCTAACTCTGGCCAAATTCACGTCAATTTCAGTGTCTATCCCCAGATATTATTGATGTGATTTATATGAGATACGCAAGAACTTTCAATACAGAGTACTGCATGTTATGAAAAAATGTGTATTTGAATTCACATCTTTCATGTGAAAGGAGGAGCCCCTACCTCACAGTTACTTATTTTGTTGATACGTATACGGAGAATGGTCACTGGACGTCTCTACTGTAACTTGCTGCTGACCACTGGCTTCCTGAAAATGAAGATGGAGAAAAGACATGAGATGAAAGCAAACAGCATTACCTGCAATCTGTATTTCCATGCAATGTGAGCAATTAAGGTTTCAAGTCAAAAATGTCAGAGTGCATGCAGAGTTACAGTGCTTTAGCTGGCAATACTCCTTGCAAAAAAAACAATAAAGATAAAATAATTTTAAAAATAGTAGATTTGTATCTCTTGTATCTGGTCTTCTGTATCATATACTGACCTCAACAGGAACTGCTGCTGTCTGGACATGTGTGTATTGGGGTATGTAGGCTCCTTGCATAGCTGTTGTGGCTGGCATGTACTAGAAGGAGAGACAGCACATTAAGCTGAGTTGAAGTTCAGTGTAAATCTAAGAGTATTCAAAATACCTGCCATGACATCATGTAATAGATATTGAATGCTTCCCACAAGTGAGAGACTTTTCTGTCTGAAACTAACAGCCATTTTGGAAAAGCAATTTTTTTTTCTAACATCTAATTTAGTCTTCAAAAGCTAAGTAAAGATTTTTTCTCTGTTAATCCCTATACATATACATATAAATATATATATTAATACTCGATACTCAGAAGAGTCTTTCAGTTTAGAGCCTTGCCTTTATCTCTTCTTCCAGTCTAGTTTCTGCTCCACACTATGCATACCCTTCAGCAACTCTGATCTCCTGAAGAATAAAATCAATTGTTGTTTCTTTTTGACTCCAACTCTGGAGTCATCTCCTGGGTTCCTTTCATTTGCCTTATCTAGTCTGTTTACTCATTATTTCTGACTAGTTAATAGACTGAATAAATAATGCTGAATCTAATTCATGTATGGAGACAGTTCTCAATATTTTATTGAATGAGGATTTTTTTACATGTAAATGTACACGCACCCTGTTATCTACGCACAATATTTTCCACTTGCAAAAGTTCTATTTTGTATTTAATTGCTACGTACTGTTCCAGTACTGCCTAATGAAAGATGACTCATCTGCTGCGTCAGAGGGCTTATCATCGATGCAGGCTGTAGTGACATGGTGTGGTCCATGGAGGGAGTCAGTACAGCACCCTACGAAAACAAAGAAAGAAATGATGAACAATCTGATTTTAATTACGTTTTTAATTTGAGAGTCAAAGTAGGCACTGTCCTTTCAAGGGGATATACTGCATGAATTCTCCTTAATGCAAGGCTGTGACTGACTCAGCACACAGCTCTTGGCCACTCAGTAAGTACTGCATTGGCTTCCTATTGAACGTAAATGGATACACAATGCATTCGAGACACCTGCTGAAATCACTGCAAACACGAGTTTAACTAGATGTTAACTTTACAGTAAAACATGGCACTTTACCAGGTACAGATTTGCTTAGCTTGAGCTTTGGAATTTCAGGCTTTAAGAATCTTTTGTCTCATCTTTAGGAACACAGGCTTTGGAGGAATGTCTGTGGTAGGGGAACGTTACCTCCACACATCATGTTCACATACAAGACAAGTTTTAGACGAGTGGGTCAGCAGAGCTGTGTTAAAAACTTGGTTCTCTGTGAAAATACCAGCTGCCAGGATGGCTCTATCGCTCCTGGGCAACTTTGCTAACTTTACAAAGTTACAAAGACAGTAGCATTTTTAAGAACTCAGCATTGTTAAATATGCCAAGGCACACCTGTCAGGTTTTCAGAACTATATGGAAGGTTATCAACTGATTTTATTTTACTAATTACATTCTGCAAAAACATATTTCCAAATATTCTGCAAGAGTTATGCTTGCAGAAGTGTTGATTAAAATTGATAGAAGGTCAAAATCAACAGAAATAACTGCAGTGTACTGAAAGCTAGGATTTTCAATCAATAACTATTCCTTAATATGAAAAAAAAATAAAAAATAAAATAAAATTAAAAAAAAACCAACCAACCCTACAGAGTATAGTTGGAAAAACAACCATGTGACCAGTGTAGATGAAATGAGTCACAGGCAGATCAAACACTGAAAGAATTTCCTGTCTGCAGACTGCAGACTTCTCTGCAAAGCAAATGAGTAAGACAGCACCAATTTCTGCACAGACCAAAACTAAACTTACGTCAGGAAACTAGATCTTTATTTTTCAGCTACAAAATCTCATACTGTGTACCTTCAAAGCAGTTAGATCTCACAGTGTTACAACATACTAACTTGTGTCTTTTACAGTGTAATTTGCAAGATGTTTTTTAGGAAAATCCATGTTGACAGAAAAAGATGAAACCAGTTGTGTGTGTGTGTTTAACATTCAAAAAATACAAACACAACAATGAACGGAGTGAGAAGGTGTCCTGGTTCAGTATCGCCTTCTCTGCACACACAAGGAAATGTTCAGCCACACAGACTTATGTTCTGTAGTCTGCATGGAGAAGTTAACTGACACCAGGACAATATCTTTTCTATATCTGGAAACAGACTTGTTTGTTAACTGTAGAAGAACATACATATTGAAGTGCCTGTTATTATTTGTAATGCTCCTATCAAGAAACCCTGCAACTCTTAGGTATAATAGCACTCAATTGGCAAAGGACACAGATAAGAAGCAAAACATATGAGAGAATAGATTAGAATACTTGTCAGCCTGGTAATAGACGTCACAGCCAAACGTACAGGGAGAGTAGCATTACTCATGCGTGGTGAAGCCAGAACAGGTTATCCAGGTCGCCTCAAGTGAGTGCCCCTTGCTGCCATTCTTATCGCCACATCCATCTGTCTGTCACAAATTATCCAGTCTGAAGTCCTCTAGATATATTCTAAAACCATGTGTCTTCTATTGCAGCTTCCTATCGGTACACAGTATGTAAAGCACTGGTGACTGCAAAGTGCTCATGATTTTAAAAAAGGAAAAAAAGGTTCCTCAGGATGCTGACATGGTAAATCTAGTTGTCCTCATCACATCAGTACCCTGAAGGCAGCTTTCTTTTTTTCCTAATAAAACGAGTCCCCAGTTCAGGTTATCATCATCCTTCCTCTTTCTTATTTTCATCCACGATTTAATCGTTATGATGAGATTGTCAATAATCTGGAAGTAATGGGGCGGGAAGTGGCCTTTTTTCTGTTGCTTAAAATATGCAAATTGTTTACACAATCATTAACACAGCAGTGGAGAAGTATAAAAACTTACTGGGTGCTGCATTATATATGGTTGAGGCTGCATCCAAGAAGGACTCTGAACCTGGAACAAAATTGGTATTTTATTATCCACTTCAATGAACACAGCGCAGTGCTATTCCCCTCCTGTTGCAGCTAGCATATTTTCTCACCAAAAAACCTGATTATCCAGATGCTTAAACTGAGGCAGGATGCCAAACTTCAGATGACAAGGTAAATTAAAAGGAGTAAAAAGTACACTAATGGGTTATATGGTCGCCATATTTAAAAAGAGCTGGTTACTATAGCTCTTTGAAAAAGTATGCTGCAAGAAATATGAAAGGCAAGATGACAGTGTCTCTTTTTCATCTCTGGTAGTGCCATATGTGTAGGATAAGGCAGGATCTGACCTGCACTGGGCATGCAGACCTGACTCACCACAGCTGCCGGACACTTAAAACCCCTTAAACTCTTCACCTTCTTTCCCAGTGTCCTGTGAATAGGACAGGCAGACAGACTGTCTTGAAGGAAAAAAAAAAAAAAAAAACAACCCACAAGACAGGGTGTTTTTGGCAAAATGGAAACATTTCTTCCATCCTCTTTGCATTCACTTTCAATTCACAGCAATTTTTTTTAAGATTATTTTTCAGTCAGTAGAAGTGTAACAAGGAGTTCAGAAATGGAATGGTAGAAAGTGAAACAGTTGAACCCTCCCTTTCCCCAGGCAAAAGTTTAATGGCAAAAATACTGGTACAGCCTGACTAAAGCTTTGGCTAATCTACTCACGCTATGATAGTAACTGGCTTAGTGCTGTCATTTGGGTGTACAGGAGTTGCAGAAACAAACACTAGCCAAAACTTTATTAAATTTGTTTACCTTTAATAAGAATAAATCTAGGAACAGGTTATACCATGCCTCAAAGAAAAAATAAATCATTCTTTCATGATACGTTCTGTTGTGTAGATGGCAGAATGCTGCAGGTTTCAGAGGAATGGATCAGTAATGATGATGTGACTAATACTCAAATTGTGAAATATTCCTGGACAAGAACCTTCTCCCTCCGTACCACAGAATGCTTCCCTTTCATTTTCAGTTTGTATTACTGTAGCAGTTTAAATATCATGACGTTAATAACTCCATCCACACTTCTTTAAGCTCCATGTGATGTATACCAAAACACTGGTAACAACATTTTTAGAAACATACGTTTCTGTTACCCACCTCTCCCAGTAAGAGCAGAAAAGTGATCCTGTGGTCCCAAGAAGTACGTTTCCATGCCAGCTTTCAACTTTTACTTGGACTCAGAATATTCAAGATTCTTATGTTGATTCATAATTTATATTTTAATAAAAAATTGCTGATAATTCTACTGGAATACTTTTCTGGGCATGAGCTTGCTGCAGTTTTTGAGATTTTGCTGTACAATGCAGAATGACTCCATATATTGAAAAATACATTTGTGACACTGCCTGCCTGGAGCAAACATCGTGTTGCATAAATCACCTCAGAAATGAATTCAAAACGAATCCAGCAGCCCTTTATCCCAGAGCACACCTCCTACATAACACCTTGTTGGAGCAAGAAGGCATGAGACCTCCAGACTTAATACCAGACAATTCTTCCTCACTCTTCTCAGGTGGAATGGGAGAAGACATAGTTATTTCTGCACAGTAAAACTAACCAGATGGTCCACAGGTAGAAAAGTTGTGTGTTAAATGGTAAAAAGGCAGATAGGTAATCATTTAGGTAACACTGTGATAACACTCATACAATCTGAACTCCAAATTCCTTTCCAAGTTTCCTTCTCTAATGTTAAGAAAGTTTCTGAAGTCCTCTTAGACAGCCTATGTAACATGTGACTGCCAGGCTTTTTTTGCTCTGCAACAACCTGCAGAAACGTTCAAAATAATGGAGAGAGATCTCTGAAATAAAACTTAAGTCAACCAAGAGGGATTTAAATAGTGAATAATTATTTTAAAGATGCACTGTTGATATTAAAATGATCTGGTGAAGAGAAAATACAAAATCATACGTGAAATGCAGAAGCCACATCAAACCCTTAGCCATCACTGCCATTTAGAGAGTGCCTTTGGGAAGACAACTGGCACCCCACTACACTGCCGCACTTTCTGAAACACACCTTCAGTTTTTAAGGCTTTCATTTTCATGCTGTACAGCATGAAGAGGCCTCTTCATTAGAACGTAGCATGACTGGAGAATGCAGAGAACCAGATGTAGCAACTGATAAATAAACACAAGCTCCAATGAATCATTCCAGCTCTTAAGTTCTAAATACAAACCTGGTATGTGGAAACCGGAGAAGCAATGTATGGCGTAATAGATGTTTGAGTGATCATTCTGTTTGCTGTAATACTGTAGGGTGACGGATAAAATCTAGAAAATAAAGGAATATTTATTAAATGCCAGTTCTATGCATCTTTCATAATGCAAACATTTTTTTTCTTAGCATGCCAGCACTCAACATACCCATTTTGTAAAGCAGCTGTGGTTGGATCATAAGTGAGTGTCATTCCAGCCTTTAAAAAAATAAGTGGAAAGAGAATTGACATAATTCATCTTGCTTGTAAATTATTTCTCATACTCATTAATTAGCTGTATTGATTTTAACTGAAAATTTGTACTGATACATCTGATTATCCTACAGTTAGGGGAAGGTTAATTGACAGAAGTAATTATAAAGTAAAGAGGGTCTGTGATATTTGCTAAAAAGTTTCCATCAAGAGGAGCAAAATGCAATCTATAAAATACCTGGTTTAGATAACATGTGAGTGTTTGAGAGGTGGAACAGGAAGATGATTATAGTAGGGCTATACTTGGCCTATAATATTAACTCTAAAAATGAATGAGGAGCCCTGAAGAAGAATGAAGAGATATTTGAATTTTGTTGTCTCATACACATGAGGTCTCCAGGCTTGGTAAACACAGTAAGCCTATGAAAGTATTATCTTGAATATTAAAGATTAAAAAAAGCTGCAACAAGCAACAAAAATTTAATGCTGCACTGCACTATTTTAATCTTAGAAAATGGGTGCGTGCTTCAGTTCTGCACGAACAAAAGAGATTACTTACTAGATATAAAGTTGTGTTTCAGGTAGCTCTATAATATCACAGAGATATTTCAGGTATACTCCTGACCAAGGTGAGATTTTAGTGTTCATTTTAATGAGGTACAATTTGGTGTTTTACATTTTGTATTTTTTTTCCTCTTAAGGAAGATACAGATAAGCATTTTATAGAGTTGCAAACTGTCAGGTAAGGGCTGCTTGCATTTTTTTAATATGCCGAAGAGCTGAGCCAAGAAGTCTCAATACCTATCATTTCCATAAGTATTCATTATTGTACACCCACACTAGAGCTTGAAGGGAGAACTTACAAGTCTCACCTCGCCTTCTCTGTGCCATGCTCTTCCATTCTGTATGTATTTATTCTGATTCTGTCTCTTTTTCTGTCCTCCATCGGCAAACTTGCACAACAAAGGTTCTGCAGGAACTGAGAAGGAAGAAAGAATATTACTTGCAGTAGTATTCATGTATACGGAGGAACAACTAAAGAAATTGAAGAATACATACGTGAAAAAGGCTTTCAAATATTTCCCCTCTCCCTGGAGGGTTCAGTAATGTCTCAAAGCTTCCAACAGTTCTGCTCATTGAGAACAACCACAGCTGTCACTGTACCACATCTACCAGATAGACTGGGTACCTTTATCTCCTGCCACCTTGCACTGAAAAAATGACACAACTTTCCATTCCCTTTCTATCTCTGATCTCTAAAGAGCATGCAATGCAACCAGAAACTCTGCCCAAGATTTTTATTCTATCTCATTCTTTGCAAAACGCCATTAAGTGGAGTCACTATATATATTTTAAAGTTTTGGCATGACAGAATCCTTACCACAACTTCTATGTTGAAATGAAATTTAAAAAAAAAAAAAAAAAAAGTTGGCACAGTGCCCTTTCCTTATGGCTGGCCGAAGCTGCAACAGTTCTGCATACCCGTGGCTGAAGCACACAGCCACATCACACCACACCCTCCCTAATCACAGGGTGGAAGCTCTGTTATGACTTGGATGTGAATACTTCTCTGCCAATAATTCCTGAGACATGAGCTGTCTAAGCTTGAAGGTGACACTCCTCTGAGTCGTTCTCTGTTTGGAAACACCTGAATGAGATGAGGCCAGATCTGAGAATGTGTAAATGTCCCAGTGCCAGGTAAACACACAGGGGTGGGGGACTGTGTGTAAAAAATCATCCCAGGGGAAAATTGTAGTGTATCTATATCCTGCAATAAAATCTATTAGTAAAAACACAACCAGCGCTAATGTGCCCTTCATTCTGCCTGTGTTTAAAAAGAACTACTGGTTCCTCCCTAAGTCAGAGGAACAGTGAGTACTGAAAACCTCAGGGGACCAATGACCTGGCCCAGAATCTGACTTCCAAACTACTGGCAGAGCACTAACACAGTCTGCTGCTGGCCAAGTCATCACTGGTTTTGAACGGCACACATGAAATACTAGCTCTGGTTCTACTGGGAAAAAAAAATATGCACTTCCTACGTGATACATCACTGACAGCCTTCTCTAGGAAAGGTGGATGGACTGGGAGGCAGAGCTGGGAGTGTGGCTGCTTATCTCATCCCCAGGACAGATCACGTGTCCTTCAGAGATTTGCACTGCTGCAACTCGTATGCTGTTATTCAGCAGCCACATACCTTTTATCTCAGGGAGTCAGACTTCAGTACCTGACAACAGAATTAACTTCAAATGGATTGTCTTAAAGAGAATGGTAATTAAAATCCTATCACCATAAAATAAACAAGGAAAAGGTTAGGCTAATGGGTGGGAAAAACATTGGAGACTATGAAGGGTGGAGTAAATGCACAATGAAGTACAAGAAACCCTCAAGTAGAAGACAGGAACTAGAGAATAATCTCTTCAGAACAGTTTCATTTTGGGGTCTTCTATCAAGTGAATTCTTGGCATATTTCGGGAAAAAATGCAGTGTATCAACAGACTGAAGGACAAATTGATGTTGCTCATATCACAGAGCATTTTAATCCACATTAAGTTCTACTGAAATAAGTGGGAGTTAATTGCAGAACATGTTACTGAAGATGGCTAAAGATGTCAGGTTCTGGTTTGAAATTATTTTGGTCTTTGATTTTACATGGTGGGGAAAAACAGTCCTCAGAAAGAGAACACTGAGATATAAGCAGTTAAGTACCTCAAATGAAAAAGGTCATTTGCCAAGTTCAGTAGATATGTCTGGCTATTTATGAATTATTTCAAACCATCTAGGATAGTGAGAAGCATGTGACTTCCAAAATGCACACTTCAATTTTTTGGATGAAATTAAAAAAAAATAGAAATAAAAAAGTGTCCTTAGAACAGCATACAAAGGTATCCAACAATATTAGAGGTTTCTAGCCCTGTGATACAGTATTAAAGCACTCATGAATAGTAAATACTATTTAAAGCTATATTATGTCTGCATTAGAAGTCCTCATAGTGAGCTGAACAAAACCCTTCTGAAAGGGTTATTTGAGCTTACATTTCCCATCACTGTCTCGAGATAAAGATCATTTATTTTGGAAAGTCAGAGCAAATCTGTTCAACTGTTTGAACAAAATGTTCATAAAAAACCTATTTTCAGAATAGATGACATTTTTGTCATTAGGTGACTGAATACAATTTGCTTTTAAATGATGAAACATCTCTCACAGAGCATTTGGAAACGGTCCCTGACAAATTTAAAAGTAAATAAATAATGGGAGAAAAATGATCTGTATCTATTGGACTGTGTATATGTAACATCAGCGCATGTAGCCATGAGCCTCTCCCCCACCCACAAAAAAAGAAAGTAAATATATATATATATAAATAAAAAATAAAATCCCCAAACAACTAAGGCGATTATTTGTGATTTGCCAGAAGTTTGCTCTCCATCTTATTGAGCACAGATCTGGTCATGGGAACCCTTGTGTTTCTGACCTTCCAGCTTCTTTTGCTCCCCACTGTGTCCATAAAAAATGCCAAATGATCCAGCTCACATTAAAAAATAAAAACAAAAAAAGCAGTAGACTATCTATTTAATACCACCAGCTGCTGTGAGAAGGCTGTATAGCTTTCGTCTTCCCTGATTCCAGTTCAAGATCTAAATGCTGATAGGGAGAACATCTGCAGTGGAAAGTCTCTGTTTCTGGCTGCTTTTCCATCTTTGCGACCTGAGCACTACCCATGTTCATTACTTCAGGAATGCAATGACTGACGGTCATCAGAGGAGGCTCAGGACAAGGAGATAACCCTTCACAGGAGCTGAGTAGGATCTACTGATCCCCCTCCTACAGAAGAATGATCACAGCCCTTCAGAAATTAATTTCTTCAGTTTAGCCTTCCTCCTATTTCTCCTAAGATATATAAGATACTCTCTCTCTAACACATACAAACATGAATATATTACGTATGTAGAAGAAAAAGCTCCAGCAAGCCCTACAGACCAGCCAGGCAATCTTTTTTTTTTTTCTTTTTTTGTGGTCCAGGAAGGAAGGGAGAGTCATTTTTATTGTTTAATTGTTGGGAAGCATGCAGGCCCAGGGAACTGCTAATCACTCGGTGATTTGTCTGTATGTGCAAGACAGAGAGGCACAGCATAAATATTAGGAGTAGCATTCACAGCTAAGAGATGGGTGATTCAAAAGGCTATGACTTACAGTGGATTTATGTATCTCCAGGAAAGGTATAGAAAATGCCCACTCTGCTGATGCTCAATGAAAACCAGCAGACACCTTGGTGGGATGGAGATGATAAGCTCCTGCCACAGAGACAGCCTGCATCCACACTTTTCAGTGCATAAAAACCAGGCTATGGGAAGAGCTGGGCAGCTCCCCCTGCCCTGAATCACCCTCCTCCTGGACCAATATTTTAACAGAAAAAAGAAGTGAATAAAATGTTAGTGTAGAGAGAAAATATTTCCCTGTCATACATGCTGTACACGTTTGTGCATTAGAATTCAACCTTTGTCTGCTCAGTGTCTACCCAAATACACACCAAGTGACATGACTGGGCTACATGCTTGCACTCATGACTTTACATGGCTACTCTTAATAACATTTCAANAAGAAAGTAAATATATATATATATAAATAAAAAATAAAATCCCCAAACAACTAAGGCGATTATTTGTGATTTGCCAGAAGTTTGCTCTCCATCTTATTGAGCACAGATCTGGTCATGGGAACCCTTGTGTTTCTGACCTTCCAGCTTCTTTTGCTCCCCACTGTGTCCATAAAAAATGCCAAATGATCCAGCTCACATTAAAAAATAAAAACAAAAAAAGCAGTAGACTATCTATTTAATACCACCAGCTGCTGTGAGAAGGCTGTATAGCTTTCGTCTTCCCTGATTCCAGTTCAAGATCTAAATGCTGATAGGGAGAACATCTGCAGTGGAAAGTCTCTGTTTCTGGCTGCTTTTCCATCTTTGCGACCTGAGCACTACCCATGTTCATTACTTCAGGAATGCAATGACTGACGGTCATCAGAGGAGGCTCAGGACAAGGAGATAACCCTTCACAGGAGCTGAGTAGGATCTACTGATCCCCCTCCTACAGAAGAATGATCACAGCCCTTCAGAAATTAATTTCTTCAGTTTAGCCTTCCTCCTATTTCTCCTAAGATATATAAGATACTCTCTCTCTAACACATACAAACATGAATATATTACGTATGTACAAGAAAAAGCTCCAGCAAGCCCTACAGACCAGCCAGGCAATCTTTTTTTTTTTCNAAAGTGTCCTTAGAACAGCATACAAAGGTATCCAACAATATTAGAGGTTTCTAGCCCTGTGATACAGTATTAAAGCACTCATGAATAGTAAATACTATTTAAAGCTATATTATGTCTGCATTAGAAGTCCTCATAGTGAGCTGAACAAAACCCTTCTGAAAGGGTTATTTGAGCTTACATTTCCCATCACTGTCTCGAGATAAAGATCATTTATTTTGGAAAGTCAGAGCAAATCTGTTCAACTGTTTGAACAAAATGTTCATAAAAAACCTATTTTCAGAATAGATGACATTTTTGTCATTAGGTGACTGAATACAATTTGCTTTTAAATGATGAAACATCTCTCACAGAGCATTTGGAAACGGTCCCTGACAAATTTAAAAGTAAATAAATAATGGGAGAAAAATGATCTGTATCTATTGGACTGTGTATATGTAACATCAGCGCATGTAGCCATGAGCCTCTCCCCCACCCACAAAAAAAGAAAGTAAATATATATATATATAAATAAAAAATAAAATCCCCAAACAACTAAGGCGATTATTTGTGATTTGCCAGAAGTTTGCTCTCCATCTTATTGAGCACAGATCTGGTCATGGGAACCCTTGTGTTTCTGACCTTCCAGCTTCTTTTGCTCCCCACTGTGTCCATAAAAAATGCCAAATGATCCAGCTCACATTAAAAAATAAAAACAAAAAAAGCAGTAGACTATCTATTTAATACCACCAGCTGCTGTGAGAAGGCTGTATAGCTTTCGTCTTCCCTGATTCCAGTTCAAGATCTAAATGCTGATAGGGAGAACATCTGCAGTGGAAAGTCTCTGTTTCTGGCTGCTTTTCCATCTTTGCGACCTGAGCACTACCCATGTTCATTACTTCAGGAATGCAATGACTGACGGTCATCAGAGGAGGCTCAGGACAAGGAGATAACCCTTCACAGGAGCTGAGTAGGATCTACTGATCCCCCTCCTACAGAAGAATGATCACAGCCCTTCAGAAATTAATTTCTTCAGTTTAGCCTTCCTCCTATTTCTCCTAAGATATATAAGATACTCTCTCTCTAACACATACAAACATGAATATATTACGTATGTAGAAGAAAAAGCTCCAGCAAGCCCTACAGACCAGCCAGGCAATCTTTTTTTTTTTTCTTTTTTTGTGGTCCAGGAAGGAAGGGAGAGTCATTTTTATTGTTTAATTGTTGGGAAGCATGCAGGCCCAGGGAACTGCTAATCACTCGGTGATTTGTCTGTATGTGCAAGACAGAGAGGCACAGCATAAATATTAGGAGTAGCATTCACAGCTAAGAGATGGGTGATTCAAAAGGCTATGACTTACAGTGGATTTATGTATCTCCAGGAAAGGTATAGAAAATGCCCACTCTGCTGATGCTCAATGAAAACCAGCAGACACCTTGGTGGGATGGAGATGATAAGCTCCTGCCACAGAGACAGCCTGCATCCACACTTTTCAGTGCATAAAAACCAGGCTATGGGAAGAGCTGGGCAGCTCCCCCTGCCCTGAATCACCCTCCTCCTGGACCAATATTTTAACAGAAAAAAGAAGTGAATAAAATGTTAGTGTAGAGAGAAAATATTTCCCTGTCATACATGCTGTACACGTTTGTGCATTAGAATTCAACCTTTGTCTGCTCAGTGTCTACCCAAATACACACCAAGTGACATGACTGGGCTACATGCTTGCACTCATGACTTTACATGGCTACTCTTAATAACATTTCAATAAGCTCTGCTTTCAGATATTCAAAAATGTTTTAAAATACTATTCTCATCATCAGTTTTCTGTTAAACGACATCTTTTAAAGAATTCTAACATTAAAACAGCACTTTAATGATATGGCAAGTCTGTGCAGCTAGAAACTTCTGCCAAAAGCAGTGGGAATTAAAAAATAAGTTGTGCAATCCAAGATATCAAATATCAGTAGCTTCGTAGGTTTCAAGAGAAACAAAATACATATTCCTCACACCACCCTAATCTTCACTTACACGCAGCAATCAGGGTTACATTTCTTTAATAATTCACACAGGATTTAATAATTTGTCACAGGAGTGACATTTTGATATTTTCAGTGGTTTAATAAGTATTTTTCTTTTCATTTCCAATGTTGATCCTTCAAACTAAGGAGCAATTACAAACTAAGAGAACTAGAGCAGGAAAAGCTTCTAATCTTTGATCAAATGGGTAAAAATTTAGCACTGATGCCTTCAGTGTTACACCAGCACTGTGATCTCTTGTTACTTTTTGGCCATGGTTTTCAGACTGTGAATCATGGATTATTTCTAAAGGTTCTGTGAAAGATAACTAAGAAATGTGAATTTATGGTCAAATGGCTGAAGCCACTGCATAGATTTCTGCAATACTGGATATTTTTAAAGGTAAGCAAATAAGATAACTACTTCAGGGGTCCATTTTCCTTCCTCTCCTGCACAACACAGGTAGTCAAGATCAGAACCATTTCAAACAGTGTCTGCCACAACTGGTACACTTCTCCCTGGTATGCTAAGAGCGTAGCAGGAGCAGGGTTCTCACACCTGCCCCCAGTTTTCTCCCTGAAACAAAGTCCAAGTAATCAGCGTCTGCTGTAAATGGGAAGAGCAGGGTGGGATATGGATAATCTATGACCTCTGGTCATCACTGTCACCCACCATTTCTGGAGCAAAAGCAAAAATACTACGGGCTGCTTAGCGAGAATGCGCTCTGCCTTTTTTCAATTGAAAAAATACATATATGCAAAGCAAAAACAAAGCTCTTTTCAGTAAAAGAGTGATAAAATAATTCATCAGCAGAAAGCTCTTGTAACATTTCACCTTATAATAAAAGAAAAGTTAAGAAAGATGTATACACTCAGACTTACATACCTTGGTGTGTCCTTATGTATTCTACAGAATAACTGCTTTATGTAATTATTTATATAATTATTCTCATGTATCATCATGCAGCTACATGCTGCCACAACAGGGAGGAGATGCCTTTCATGATTTTGTCCAGCAGATTGTGCAATTATTATAGATCCAGCAAAAACATAAAGATAGCGAATACTAAATGTATTTTTTAAAGGAAGGAGGTTAGAGTGTCCTCACTACTCTTCTTCTGTGTTCTGTCTCCATATAAGGGTTTAATCTCTCTTTCCTCCCATGTACCTCACAAGGTTTATGTTTCATAGGAAAAAAGAAAAGCTTTGAATAACTCACTGAAATCAGTATCTCTTTACAGAGAAGCGTAGAACTAAATACAAACGTACTTTTTATGAGTAACAAATATTTAGTTGAGAAAGGTATGAAATACAAAAATCAAAGCACTGAGAGAAAAAGACTAGACGTTAACAATCCACAAATCAGAAAAAAGTACTGGCTTGCCTAATGAAAGTACAAACATCAGACTAGAGCAAGCAGTGAAATGAATGCACCATTTCTAGGAGTTTTAGGATCATATCAACTTGCAGTGCATTTGAAATTGCTCTCTGAGAGAAACCTTCTACTTCCTGACTGAAGACAAACAAGGACACACTAAACATTGAATATACTTCATTAAGCTACTACAGAGTAGGGAAATAAAGTCAGAGCAGCTTGTTGCATCTCGGTCCAGCTTGATTCACATTATCAGTGCTCAGTGTGAGGCATTCTGTCACTCAGAAGTTCTATGGTCGGCACATTTGTGAACCCCCTGTGCTACCCTTGGCCCTCTCAGATTCACAAAAGAATTTCTGTTCTGCCTTCCTGTGCTTCTCATAACTGTGTTTAACCCATTCTACTACTTAAGCCCAAACTTAGTTAAAATAACAAATATGCATTATGAAAGCATGTTTTTGTTAAACAGATGTTCTTCCTCCCACACCTATTTCATTACAGGCCCTTCTCTCCTACCCTCCCCATCCTGATAACAGTGTTTTTATAGCCAGCCCCCTTGGCTGATTTTAGCCAAGTTTCTAGGACATAATGTTTTAATTTAAACATAGTTTCAGTTCCACGGTTTTATTTTCTATGTATTTGAACTTGCTGCTCTGTAACCCCAAAAGATGCTAATCTATTTTGAAACATTTTCCTAGCCTTTGTTTGTGCAAGAGTCTTCCCCACTGCATCCCCCTCCCTGTGTGCAGGTAGCCTAAAACCACAGCTGCCCCGTGGCTCTGTCCCACTCTTTGGCAGAAAGCAAGGTATTGTCAAGCTGCAGCCTCCCATAAGCCTGCGTTATTGGACACACGCCTGCTATGTGGTGAGGACCTCCAGGAAGAAACGGAACTCCATAAAAATCATCCCATGGAGCAACAAAACTTCACAGCACCAGCAGGGAAAAGTACAGCTAAGTACAGCTGAGGCTATAGCCTATACAGCAACGTCAGGGATCTTGGTTTGCATGATTCCCTTGTTCACCTAGTCATTTGTAAAGCCGTTCAGCACCACAGCGCATGCGACTCATTTCATTTAACTGACACTATGGTTAACATGACACGCTTGATGGCTCACGCATTGAGAAGAGCACAATGCAAAGGAGAATAAGCAAACAGAAAACACCAATAGGAGGTTTTATTACAGCTTGTTACGGGATCTAATTGAATAGAACCCCCTATACATTAATTTGAACTCTTGGTTTCTCTGTACTTTCTACTCTTAATTATGTCCAAGCAATAGCAGCACTGTAAAACTAATCACGGAGGGTGGATCAGAGCACAGTCAATGTTCAGTGAAAATCATCCCATTATCTCCTTGCTCCTAGGGGGATTTTTCATCTCATAAAACAGATTGCTAAATATATGAAATAGAAAAATAAATGTTAGAGCACCTACGTGCAACAAAGTTTCAATAAAATAATAGTAGCCATGACAATCAATCCCAGCGCAAAGGGTCTGCAAAAGCCAGCAAAGTCAAAGCCCTGCATTAGATTAGTGCTGGTGAAGGGAGTGGTTTCCTGTGCTCTGAAGTAGCCTGCCATCCCTACCGCAGCACAGACTGCCTCAAACTGGAGTAATCTTTCAGGGACGAGGCATGTGTGCAGCCTTACTGAACAAGCTGCATTCTTTGCTGCCTGCTGATGGCTGCTTCCCTCTTCCTCTGTGCCAAGGTCAGGCACTGGAGAACATTTCACCAGCAGTATAAAGGTGGTTCAGTAACCATATCAACAATGCAATTTGTAAAATTCCCACTTGGGACCCTCAATAAAATGGCTACCAAAAGCAGGCTGGAATGTCAGGCATGCATTATTTTCTCCAATGTTATCCTGATTTCTTTCTGTTTTACTCTGCAGCTCTGAATTTCCTTTCCTCATTTCTGAGTTAATGCAATGCTAAGTTTAATATTTTAGAAACAATGCTGACAAAACACTGGCGCACTAATGGTGCACTGGGGAACATGATATGACAAAAGAACTGCAGCATCTCTGCATTTTGCAATGTGCAAGATTTCCAGAATTATCTTTGTTGACCTCCTATCACCTTCCTCAAGAACCTCAAAGCCTGATTTGACTTGAGAGTAAAATCTCCCAATGAATGAAATTGCCTGGCATAAAGGCACTGTTACAGAATTTAACTTTTTTTCTAAGCTAGTTTGGAAAAAATCAACAGATGGCAAAAGCAGTCCATTTTTCACCTCTTTAAAAAGAGAAATTGTTCATGGAAAATTGGCAAAATTCAGTTCTGAGGCACATACAACACATCCTTGCCTCCTGACTTCAGCTGGAATTATGTGGGATGTAATATGTGCATAACTAGCTTAAGACATCTTAGCTGGTTGTTTACCTGCTAGAAGAGTAGATCCCTAGAAAAGACTTTAACCAAGGAAGTGATATACCACATTATAAGTGAGCAACTATTATAGTCATCCAACAAGAAACAGTTCAATTTTTATAAGGCTGCCTCTGAATGAGAAGCCAGATACAACAATCAGTCTAACAGGCTCCCACTATGTAAGCAGTAACCCATCCATTCATCTTGTTAGAAATATATGCAACATACCAGAAACTCCTGCTGGTGTCTTTATGAATTTTCCATTAAAATGAGCAATCACTGCTTCACATTTTTCTGTTGATTCCATCCTAGGAAAATAAAGAATAATTTACATAAATTAAATGCTCAAATTTCCATATTTCTGATTTTTCAAGCGCATTTCTTTCTCTTACTTCACTCTTGTGGTTTCCTTTCCCACATTAGAGCTACAGATAGAATGTTTTCTAAGAACACACTACTTCAGAAAGGTAAAAACTAAACTCAGTTAACATTTTATATGGTGTAAGGTCAATGTTAATGCCACACTGCAAATACAATACTCTTGTTTACTTAGGGATTAGGAAAAACATGGATAACTGCAGTGCTTTTGCTTTTTGAAGAAAGTAGATTGATACACATTCTTAATTGAATTCTAAGTGTACATGATGCGCACACACACACACAAAAAGCCATTTTTTATAGATACTGAAGTGATTGCACAGTTTAAAAGTAAAAAAGTCAAATACAAACATGCTTGACTGCATGCTCCAAACTTCCTTTGCACCTTTTGGTTTCTATGCATCATCACAACTAAATAACAAGCCTTTCCCTAATTTAATCATTGTTACCTTCCAAACAGGAACCAGCAACAGAACAGCTGTGGCGGCTACTGAGGATCCAGCATCCTGAACAGGTTAGTGTACTTATGTTGTCAAAACTAGCCTTAACAGACTGGGTGGACTGCTGCTGAGCTACTGCTGGCCTGGGAGTGGCTCCACAGGTTGCAGCTACATCCTTACAGTGCAATGTAGATGTGCCAGCGCTAACAACTAAATTGGAATAAACTGGAACAGATGACTGAGACGTGCAAGTAAAATTAAACTTATTTTAATGGAAGAATACATTTTGCAGCTGTCTGCTAGATGATGCTTAACACTAACGGGATTTTCTTTTCATTTGTTCACTGAGTTCTTTAATGGAGATCCACAAATTATGGTCAATGACCTCAGCAGCAAAAAAGCAGTACTAAAAATGAGTTAAGCCTTGGCAACTTCTTATTCTGATAGCCTTTATGCACAGACCCATGAGATGCAGTCATAGATAAGAACCAAAATCATCAAAAGGTCAGACTGTACAGTTTTCTTTATCGTTTCAAAACCTCCTTCAAGGGAACTTACAGAAGTTCTGGATTTTTGAATATGAACCAAAGAACTGTATTTTTTTTTTTTCTTTCATATGAAAAAAACAATATTATTTCGTTTCAGACTTGAGTGTGACTGCATTATCCCTTATTAACCTGGTAAAATGCTCCCACAGGTAATAAATGACAATCTTTAATTCATGTCTATGTGTTTCTTGGACAATTTTAACTTTACTATTTTTAACTTTAATATTTACACAACAATGCCTCAGTATCTGCCCTGCAGAAGGGAATAATTTTGATTAGATATCACAACAACAGCATATTCTGTAAATAATGTATTATGTATCTATGCACCTATAAATAATAAATATATAAATATATATATTACTAAATGCCTACGTACATATAAAAACACAATCTATAACAGAATCTATTGACAAAATACTTTAAAACTAATCTTTCATAATACCTTCAATAGGAGCAAGGTTTTAAATATACACAAGTCTTTTGGACTTCTGCACAGAATTTTAAAACTCTTCTGGCTACACTGGAATAAAAGTAATCCTAAAATACCACTGTGGATTCAAGGTAGAACTAGTAAGCAAGTTTAGAGAAAAAAGGCTGCATAAACTCATACAGCTGACCAAATCTTAGTTTGAATTTTACTGGATTGTGCCCTTTACAGTACCCACACATAGCACTCCCCTATTTCCGTTAACAGAAAACTCCAATCTAAGGTCTCCAAATTTTGATTTCCATTGTAGTTTTAAGGAGGATTTAAACAGTGATGGGACAGTACCAGAAAGATGCAGAAAAGGCTGAAATGAAAAAAACCCGGAACAAATGACTGTATTAACTATAGAAAAGGTAGATGCACACAGATAGAATATACGGGAGGTTAACTGCTAATTTATGGAAAATGTTCATTCTCGTTGATTTAGGATACATATTGAATCAAGTTTCCAAATATTTTAAGGTGAAATTTAATATAAATGAATGAAAATATTTTCTTTCCCAAACGATGTTAATGAACCAGAAAACTCAAAGTACTGATATTCAAAAAGTGATGATGAGTGGATTTTCTCACAGGAAGTAATGATGAAGATAGAAGGGTAGTGAGGTGGTTTTCCTATGGTTTCCTGTTTGGAATTCAAGCCTCACAAGACAGAAATGTCACAGCAGAATTTTCAGTGAAACACTGCATAATCCTTGCTTCAGAGATAAAAAGGAGAAGTACAACAAGTAGGAAGTAGTAGAGATGAATTCTTATTTTTGTCAGCTGTCTAGTGAGAACAGTAGATTCAGATTCAGACATAATAGGCAAAATGAGACACAGACACATTTTACTATGCAAAAGATAAATAAACAGAGCTCTGCTTGTACCTAGATACCCCTATTCAGGCCTTTCCAATTAATAAAGGAAAAATGCTGTCAGCATGGCTAATAAGACTGAAGTACCTGGCAAAGCCAACACCACGACTTGTCCCACTTGAGTCACGCAATATCCTCGTTGAGATAACCTGCCCAAAAGGCTTAAGCATGTTCTCAAGCTCCTGCTCATCCATTGAAAGTGGCAAATTGGAAATGTATAAATTCGTTGGATCCTGTTCTTGTTGCTGAAACAGAATTTAAAACAACTGTTATTGTTCTAGCAATGGGAAAGACATTTTGAACACAAAATATAAGAGCCATTACATACAACTACTGCTAAATAGTTTTACCTCTTAGACCCCCTTCTAAAGGTGCTTGTACCTAGCATTAGCAATCTCCATCTTCTGTCACTATATATTGCATCCCTAAGAGAAGCTCCCCTCCTCTTGGTATTAAATACTGCTAACCAGGACATTTTTAAGTGGAGATAACGGTGAATAACTGTGCAATTTTATAGTGCATGTTACAGCTTCACGTTTTAGATTCTTTTGAAATGAAGCAGCAGCAAAATGAACACAAGGGAAAAACAACACGGAAATACAAGAGTGGTGGAAAGAACCACAAAAAAAAAAAAAGTAAATTAAACACAGAAAATATCAGAATGAGAATATAAAATAATATGGGGGAAAAAAAGAGGTATTGCATTTAGAACTGTGTAGATGGTCAAAATATTTTCATAGTAGCCTAATGTACAAAAGAATGGGACACTGCTCTCTTCTCTCACACATGAACATTTGAGTTTTCATCAAAGTTTTACATTATGCATTTAAACAATCAAAAAGTGTTCCAAAAATGTCTCTAGAAATAGACAAAATGTCAGAGCTAGCACATTATCAGGATTTGTAGTAGATATGGGAGACAAATGTAGGCATGTCTGCAATTCTGCTAACCTCGTGGCTATCTACTTTTTGTGGTATATGTATGTAGCAAGAAATTCCATCTTAATCAAAGAAACACTTCTGTTGAAATCCATCGTTTCAAGTGCTTGTCAACAGATTCTCCAGTTGTGGTTAGGGAGGCATCCCTTGCATCCCTCTCGTACTGCTAATTGTTGGCCATGCTCTGTTAGGAAACACATTCTTAACCTACACAGATCTGTTTGATTTGGCCCTTACAGTTGTGCAAAACCTTGATGCCATCATTGTGGCTTTCTGTATAGGTCTAAGTCTCTGCAGCATGTATAATACTCAGAAGAACTTTACTGGCATTAGAATAGTATGATATGATACAAATACAATTTTGTTGTCTTATGCCTCAGTCTATTTTCATTCTGTGCAAGTGCGTTAAGTTATAGAGAAGTCTGGATCAAAACAAAAAACAAAATAAAACAAAATCATAACATCTACTGGAATTAAAGCATTTATTGAAGTGATTATAGCTATATGAGTGGTGATACCTTCTTATAAAGAATAAACATCGATCTGTCATTAAAGTGCTCCTGTATTAATAATAACTCAGTACCTTTGGTAACATATAATGGAATTTATTAGTTTTTTGTCCTGGATATCATCTCTCGTGGGACTGGTGTTCCCTAGGGAAAAAGGGCCATGTGGCTAAGTCTTGGTCCTTTTAGGCAAAGAAATTCTTACACTCCAAAAAATAATGAAAGTTAAAATAGGGAAACAAACCATATGCTTAAGGACTCACATTGTTTTGTTTTTCATTTGTATTCAGTTAGAAAGGTCTGAAGTTTTCCATATGGGTTTTTTAAGAAATTTCAGCATCAAAGGAACTATAAAAGGGAAATGTCCCCATTACTGTTCCCTCTTGATCTGCACAGAATGCCACTAATACATTTGTGATTCCTAGTCACTCTGAAATCCCACCTAACTTACAAAACTCCAACTTTTCCAAGTGCCTGAGTGTAGTCCTAGGCAGTTCCTTTACAGTCCATTACAAATGGTATTTAACTAGCACGCGTGGTCTTCCTTTTGTTACTGAGTGGGAACAACCCCCTTCCTTTCATTTCCCCTTCTTCCCCTTTTAGTAGTGAATCTGTACAGAATACACAGAAGTTTGTTGTTTAAATTATCTACAAACATCTGATTTATCTTTCATATTAGAAAAATCAGCAGAAGGAGGAGGTGAGAAAATGGATTCACCAGAAACCAGGACTTTACATTAATATTCATTGCTGGGCAGTTTGACTGTGAGAGAAAAAAATCTGTGTTATAAGAGCTACATCTCTGACATACATTTTATGTTTCCTCAGCTAGGAATGTCAGATGAGGAGAGCTTTCAAGTTTTTCAGAGCTTGCTTGTTTCTTAGATTGCCTTAAGAGAATTTCGGTTTATAACTTGAGATATGTAGGCTTACTTTCTTCTTCCACAATCAATATTAGCTTTGTATTCACAACTATCCTAAAACTTCTGTAAATAACCTGAAACAATATACAAGTTGGAAATCAGATCCTTTGAATATTTCCATCTAATTCGCTTATCTTTTTTATTCTATAATAACAGAAAGCCTGAATTATATTATTAGAATGTTCTCATTAGAAAGTCTAACAAGCTTTGGAAAGATGAAAAAATAAAGAACACATTTTCTTTGCACTAATAAAAATGCAATTTATGTGCCAAAAATGAAAAGCTTATATTAAAAAACAATTACTGGAGAAAGAAATCCACTGAATTGCAGAATGTCAGGAGAATCAGTTTTATATGGGTAAGTAGGGAGATCACAATCCCCTTAGCCAGGCTCCCATTCCAGCCTGTGGGGTTACCACATTTCTGCATTATATATGCTGTGTTAATAATGAGAGGTAGAGGTCACAAACTTTCCTTGCCAAAGGGACATAAGGCCTGCTGCAGTTCACTATATGACACGAAGATCTTCCTCCACACATGCTGGGCAAGCTCAATCCTCCTACCTGTCCACCTAACAGAGAGCTTCATGCCATAAATCATGACACAGTGTTAGAACAAGAAAAAGGAATGTTAACTCTAAGGGAGTATTAGCAACTTTAGCACTAGCTCACATTGGAAATCCCTCTTGAATTATGGGGGTACAGAGCCAGTAGATGATATGGGCTAGTATTAGATGTGGAAGATAAATGTATGCACATCCGCAATCCCACTAACCTTATGGTCATTCACTTTTTATGATATATGTATATAGCAAGAAATTCCATCATAATCAAGTAATTATTTCTGTTGAAATCAATCATTTCAAGTGTTTGTTTCCTGCTTTAGGTTCTTCAATGGGACTGACAACAAAGGAAAAAAAACATGGGAGGTAAATTGGAAGATACTTCCAGATATGCCCACAGCTGCTAAAGAAGGCTGACATGGGCTACAAAAGGCAAAAAGAAGTTAAACAGATCAGGCTGTCACCAAGAAATTCTGGAATAGTAGCTGGAATGTCATTCCTCTCTAATTCTCCCAGAACAAAATAGTTAAAATGTCAACAAACACATGCTGAAGTGCACCAAGGTTATAACTACACTGCACATGCTTCAGCCCTGGGCAGTGGCAGCAGTTCAACCATAAGAGAAAATTAATTTAATCCACTTCCGTGTTTCAATGAAAAAAAAAAAAAAAAAGACTGCCATTGGTACTGAAAAATAGCTGGTTTATGACACTGAGATAATAGCACTGGGGTAGACATAAAGGAAGACCAAACTCCTTTCTACAACATATCTAGAATTTTATGTAGTCTGGAAGTAGAAAAATTACACCTATTAGCATGCAAAACACCTCCTCTTTCCCATCAATTTCTCATGTCATCATGCAGTTTCTGTCATCTCCATAAGATTAAGCCTTACAACAGCTATTTGGGGAAGCGTTGGGAGACTATAAGAAGCAAGTCATTTCCTCTCCCTCAGAACATGCTGGATTTCCAAGCTGACTTCCAAATGGCAACCACAACCAGGACTCCCCATCCAACTTTATCCTGTCTTACACAAAAGGCACTGTACAAACAGATGTTTGCTTTTATATAAGGATTTGGCATAGAAAATGGTTAAACAGTTAAAAATTCAGGAAGTTTCAAGAGATACAAACTTTTTCACTTGTTCCTCTGTCTCTCTCTGGCAAAGAACAGTTTAATACACTAAGTTTTGTGACTTCCTTCCTTACTGAAACTTGTCCCACCACAACTTGATTCACACAGTTATTACAATTCTGGGTTAGAAAGGAAAATTAACTCCTTGAATATGAGACTTCCTGTAATTCAGCAAATAGGTGCAATGAAATACCTGCAAACACAACCATCTAACTCAACCCTTGCCCATAGACAGCAATCATTGTAAGTGCTCTCAGAAGCAGATTCTTCTGTGGTTAAAGTCCATGAAACCATACAATCAGCTTTTACACGAGAAAATTTAAATCTCATGAAATTATTTGTACAACATTATGAGAATGATCAAAACAATTACTAAAGTCAGTGGAGAGATTCCTACTTAGGATAGCAAACTAAACTATAAACCACCGAACAATTGGAATTTCTCTTCTTTTCTAAATGATTTGGAAAATTGCTGGAGTCTTAGGATCTTATGGAGGGTCTCCTCAGTTAACATGGCCTTCAGTGAGTTCTGAAAGACACCAAAAGTGCTCAGCTCACTGCAGGTTATGGGCAACATCAGGGAATTTGTGGGCTACCATACGAGTGCACATTACTGAAGAAACTAGGAAGTCTTATTTTTAGCCATGCATGTCAGCAAGTTTCTATCTGTCTTTTCTCACCAAATACCTTTAGCTGTGTCTTCAGAACTCCTCTAGCAGCACACAACAAAACAAACACTCAGAACAGTGCTTCTTCAGCTCAATGAACTTGTTATTCCCAAGTGGCACTTGCAGCACTAGCTTAGTAAGCTGACTATACGATATACCATCTCTGATAAAAGGAATAGAAATGGTCAACCGCTAACGTTCATTTCTGTAGAAAAGTGGTGATTGGAGTCCTACATAATGTGAAAGGTTCTGCCATCATCTGAAATAAATTAACAAAAACCTCACTGTGCATGTGGAATCGTTCCTAAATTGCAAGCAAGAAACTTGGCAAAATGATAAGACATCTGTTTTCTCTTGCTCTGTGCAAGGTCACAGTTAACAGATAGCCATTCAGAAACATGTGACTAGGAACTGCTCACAGCATGGAAGATCCTCTGGCTGATAGGGAAAGGATTAAATGCTTGTCTGCCTTCCTATAGAAACTACTTGAAAATTTACAATTGCCCTGTGTCTCACAGAAATATGTCTGTTTTAGCCATAGTTTGAATACTGTCTGACCACAGACTGCTAACAAGTCAATTCATTGGAAAAATCACTACTACAATCTTCACTTCTTAGCCAGAATTTCACAACAAATGCATAGGATTAATATGCTGGGCATTTTAATTTATTTTCATAGGCACATCTCTATTATGAATAAGAAGTCTGAAAAGTAATGTTTAACTATACTAAGCAAAGTGTACAATTCTGCAATTAATCCCTCCAACCACGTGTTCCCTTGTTATTATTCCTCACAATTCTTGCTTGCATCCACTACTCCAAAGGCACCAAAGTGCCCCCCTGGCAGTGCAGGATGTTGCTCACCGATGCCACCATTTCCAGCAGAAAGCTGAATGAGCCCACAAAGACTCCTAACAGGGCATTCAAGCCTGTGCTGAACAAATCACAGCACTACTTGGCAGATGAGGTAAGACTTCTGTGAGCTGAAGCTGGGTACTCAAGGGAAATGGCTGTTAACTGTCTTATTTAATGCAAATGAAATTCTTGAAATGACAGACATTTAGCAAAATTTGGCTACTTTCAATTTATTGTAAAAGGATTTTTAAGAACATGGAACTTGCAGAAATGTCCAATATATTTAAAGCTACAACATTCTAGCTTTCTGTTGTGGCTGAATGAAATTTAGGTACACAAATGGGGAGAAACTGATCATATTTACTTAAGACAGTCTATAACCAAAGGATTTAAGACTATTGCCTACAGAAGGTACCACAAACTAGGTAAAAAGAAAATTCCTCTTTCAACTGCTGTAGAAATCTGCTTGAGTTATCTCCTGTTT
The DNA here is from genome assembly GCA_013399175.1 of Odontophorus gujanensis. Classification (NCBI taxonomy): domain Eukaryota; kingdom Metazoa; phylum Chordata; class Aves; order Galliformes; family Odontophoridae; genus Odontophorus; species Odontophorus gujanensis. The sequence continues at coordinate 322,912 of VXAB01014052.1, forward strand.
GCCTGTCATCTGCTCTTCGGCTTCAGAAACCCAGATGCAGAATAAAGACTACTGCAATATGCCTACCTTTGCTAGTTGGATTAAGTGCACAAGCTACCATGGTAACCTAAATTTATTTTCTTACTTTACTCTGCAGGAACCAAAACTGATTTAATTCTCCAGAACATTGCCACAGTAAAGACAAGTACAAAAAGTAATACATTATTTAGTCATAAAAGTTATCTGTTTCTCATTCTTGCTAACTCAAAATCATTTTCCTCATCCGTGATTTGAAAGACTACCCTTAATGCATTATGTTTAATAGCTGTGGAACAGCCTTGACTTCTGTTCAAGAGATGAGCACAAGTGACTAAGCAGGCCTTTTCTTCCTCAAAAAACATAGCTGCTGTGCAATTCACACTTTATTTATGTGACAGTTCAACTTTTCCTAACATCTTTGGAAAAAAAGGCATCTGAAGTTAAATTTAAAATACAAAAATGTTCTTGCATTAGACTTAACTGGAAGCAAAGATATAGCTACCAACCTCTGGGGAGTGTTTCACAGTTTTGCCTTTCAACCATTAGTAAAGAATATAAAGGTGACAAGAACTCTGAGTGCTGGTGCATCAACGTGAAATCAGACAAAGGGCAAACATTTATAACACACTAAAAAACACTTCAACATTTAAGAGAATGTTTGGTGCATTGTTTTGAGGGTCAGGAGACCTCTCCAGAAGACATTAACAGTTTCTCAAGACTGTTGGAATAGTCAGTATATGCTGTTAAGATCTATTTTGCATTGTTATCACTGGGCATCTTCTAACACAACTTGGCTAAGAAAATGCTCCAAAGGCATACCTATTTTCTGCACATGCCTGCAATAAAGGTAAATTGTGCATGCCTGAAATAAGAGAAATTACTTGTTAATGTGAGCTCTAATGCAACAAGCATGAGCATATTTACTTGCTCCAGTGGAAGAAAGGAAGTGAAGACTTTGAAGAAGAAATTATAACATTTTGGCTCTGAAGCCCTAACTCCTAATAATATGTGACTGTGGGGAAATCTTTCAATGGATAAACAATGACTCTTCCCCCAAAAATGCACATTAGTAGATGGAACAACAATCCTTGGCTCAAATTAACAAATGTCATTGTCCTGAGAAATCCTCCAAATCCAATGACTACTTTCATGAATTCTGTTAGAAGTGACACAAATTAACCAAAAATAAGTTTGTGTTTCTTTAGGAAAAAAAAAAAAAAGGAAAATACAAACTGGAAAAAACTAAATATCACTCTAAAACCATAGCAAAGTTGTACACACAGAAGAGCTAAAAATCTCATGAACACAGAAAGAGAACAGAGGAGGCAGGAAGGAAGACGAGGTCTTTAAGAAAATCGAGGTATCAGGTTCATTGAGTCTGTAGTCTATACCGGATTCAGATGGTTATATTATGTTGAAGGGAGGAGAGCCCACTAATATTAAGAACCAGGCAGAAATACATTTGCAAGAATACTGTGTTTGTGCTAATGGTTTCAGTGATGCCCAAAAAGCCTGACAAAATCTCTACTAAAAGAGATGTGATACAAATCTAATAGCTCTAAACCTTTCACTGTACTATCTCAGGAATCAATATACCTACCCAGAGCTAGACAATATGCCTATGCAAGTCTAACTGTCACCCCAAGAAGTATATTACTTATCACTCAATGAGCTATGAGCTGCCACAGCCAAGTTGGTATTCCAGATTGCTCATAATATCTCTACAATGTCATCAGCATGATACAGATATTCTCATCTGGCTTTATCTAGGCTGTCAACACAATAATACTCCTGCATTAAGTTTGCTAGACAGAAAGATGTCAAAAACTATGCTTTTTCTATAACTTTCTTATTAAGTTCGTTTTTCTTCACCATTTACATACTGGTTTACACAAAGAACTGAATTCAATTTTTCTGATAAGAAAGTCACTTTCCCAATCATCTGAAACACAGTTACTTCTGGAGCAGAGAGCTAAACACAGCTGAATACCATTTAAAGGGAGAAAATCTCATAACACTGACACAAATGCCGTATGTTAAGTTCAAAGTAAAAAACTTACAAGGAATTGGGTTACTCAGATCTCTGAAACTTTCAGACTTTACTATCTCTAAAATACACCTTAAATGTTCTCAGGTTTTAAAATCTCCATTCATTGGTATGCCAACATACCAATATGCCAAGTAGATTTTCTATATGCACCTGCCTTTCTATACAACATCATTTGCTGTCTGCTCTGAGTCGTGCATAATCCTACAATTGTCATTGATTTTACCTTTACAGTGGGGAGGGGAGAGAAGTGAGAAAATTCTCAAGCAATAAGATTTTGTCCTTATAGCATCCATAAAAACTTTTCTAACACAGACTAGTAGTGTTTCTTAATGATATTGTCTGTACTGATCCTAGTGAAACAAGTATCTGAGGTGAGAGTTTGTTTGGGAAAAAATGCAAGTTACTATGAAATTTTAGTTGAGTAAACCCTACAAAAGTAGTATTTCAAGTTTATCCTCAGCTATGTATTTTTATAACATGCATGTGATCTTTCCACACGTCATCTCTAGAGTAAGAGATAAGCCATTGTTTCTGAACTGTGTCGTGAAACAAACACTGTTGCTCACATCACCTCCTCATCCCCTTCCACAGCTGCTGCTACACACTGGAAAAGAAATCAACAAGACCGAATGCTAGAAATAAATACACCACTGAAAATGAGGAAAAGGGGAATTGTTAATCACCTCCATTTCAATTTTCAGTCAAAAAGCTACTCCCATCCCATGGTACTGCCAAAATATCTTCTGCAAGCTCTCAGTAGAATAGCCTCACCAACAGGAATTTCAATTTCAGCTGTCACCAGAAGATACAGTTAACCAGTACACACAGCAAAAAAACTTCCCAAGTTGCTTAAGTGTAATTGTCTTAGTAAAGTTTTCCAAATCCAGATCTCTGAAAGGGCAGAATAACTGAAAGCATGTTTCTTGAGCAATGCTCTAATACTCAGTTCCTTAATCGGCACTATCATTGTGACATCTCTCAGAACGTGGCCAGTTCCCCACAATGACCCTCATCTCAGGATGTGGCTTGAAGCTGCATTTCAGGCCCCAAGCCTTCCAAGTCTGCTCAGTAATAGCTGAAAGTCAGATCAGATTGGAAGCAGACAACAGAGTACAGCATGAGCTTACCCAGAGCACAGAAAAAGTTCAGAGCCAATAATTGAAGTTATCTCTACAAAGCAAACAGCAGAAGTTTTGAAAAGTATGATCTGGACAGTTTCTACTAAACTGGGATTTGTAGATGACCTTGTTAAAAAAGAATAATTTTTAATTTATCTGTACATAGTTATAGTATAATGCTGCAAAAAGGCATTCATAGCAGACAAATTCAGGACAAGGTTTCAACACTAAATTTTTTCCTTCAATTTCATCTGTGATCGAAGAGGAAGATGTGAAAACCTAGGCAGGAATGGTTCTGCTGATGGACATGGGCACAGTGTAGCTATGCTTTCCCAAACTGAGCTGATAGGCACACCACTCTTTGTAACTGAAGCAGTTGTACTGGTCAGTAAGGAAATCCATCAGCACACAGCTGGCAAAATATTCTCCAGATCCTTCTGTGTTGCATTCAGGGTAATGCCAGATTAAACAGTTTCACTGCAACATGACTGCTATATTGCACTGGTTTTGCAGTGTGCAATAGGGTAATATCAAATACACAATTATGAGTAAACTTTTATACAGCATAATGCATATGAAGAGTCTGATCTTTGATCTTGCCAAAGTGGAAGTGGCTGGTGATTCCCTGCCTGGCACACTCAACTGGAGATATGATTTTTCAGACAAAAGGGGAGCAGCAATGTCTGTGTGTCGTCCGTCCCCANGTAAACATATAATTCAATCACTCTTACCACGTTAAGAAGTAGAATAACAAGTTTCACTCCAATGTCAACTTTATTGTTATAGATTTCCTACAGGTCATCAAGACTGACAGACTCAAAGTGTCAGAAAATCAATCAAAATGGTCAAGTATTATGACACTTTTTTTTTCATTAATGCTAACAGAAAGAAATATCAGCAATTTTGCAACTAATTTGCAAAGGAAACTATTCAAAAATATATATGGGAAAAACTAGGAAACTATTCATTAGGTCACTACAGTGAATTATTAAAGCTTCACCTACTCAAGTCAAGCAGACAATTAATTCAGCTAAAATTCCTTATTAGCAAAATGAATTTACTTGACTTGTACTTTCTTTTCTCTCCTTCTACCTGCATATTGTATTTGTAAAATGGCAGACAGAGGTTTTGAAAAATCTAGCGTATATTTTTAAATGATTACCTAAACCTAAAGATTAATTAAAGTTATTTATTAAACATACATAAAATACTATGAAAAGAAAAAGTCTGGTGGTTTTTTGGTAAGCATATATGTTTGTACCATGGCTGCAGTGAAACATGCATTAAGTATGAAACATATGGTTTCCATTTTGTTGCCCTGGAACCCATCCAAAGACATTTTATGTTGTTAGCTTAACTGTTCTCCTCAGCTGAGAAGCTGTGGAAAATATCTCATCTGAAAAAAATCTGCACCTAATGGATAACGAGAAAAGATCTGCTATGGACTGTTATATAAAAAAAAGCTCCGAGTTTACTGTTTAATTACCGGAATATTTTTATTTAGTTAGGATATAATTTTCAAACTTAAAAGAATTTATTTCAAGAGGTACCACAAATTACATAAACAGATTACGTTGGAAATATTTTTTTTATTGAATAAATTTTTAGTGGAGGCTATGACATTCTGTTGGAAACTGGCCATCTGACCTAGGACCACCATATGACAAAATAATTATTAATGTATCATCTCCCTGATTTTATAGATTTACAAAGCTTATCTCGTGGAGATAGAGCTCTGCTCTGAAGATCATGTTAAGTAATAATTCAATACAGAGACCAGAGATAGGTAAAAATAGAGAAAAGAAGAAAGATCATATTCCTTTTAATTTAGCAATACTCCATTTTGCCCTGATGCAGAAAAGGCTGTCAAAGAATTGGCTAGGAATTTCAAGAAATTCCTAGCACAGATTTATATTTTACTTCTGTTAATGCAAAATACAATTAAAAAGCTGAAAACCAAGTCCCAAGGTTAAATTTTGCTACATCGTACTTAAAAATTCACCCTCAAATTGCAAGGCTGTTAACCTCAGTAACAACAATTAGATGATGTATATAACCTCTCACACCTGTGTCCTGGAAGCTGTTGGAGCTAGCCAGTTTTTCCAGAAATTAGCATGACGAATTTAACCCATTATGCATTCTGTGGTTCTTATATATTATTCCTAATCTTTATTTTCATTAAGCCAATAGAAAGGCAGTATAAATAAAAATAAAGTAGTGATAAATCCAACCAAACACATTTGGAGAATTTATCACTCTTTTTTCTTTATTTTGTTAGTTGAATAGACTTGGGATATGCCAGTTGAAAGCCCCATTTTGTTACTTTATGGCTTGAGGACTGTGCCCTCCATAAAGGTCTTTCAGCCTGAGAATTCACACTGCCAGTGCTCTGCTAAAGCACAAGCTTGTTCTTCTTCACAAAGTACTGCAAGAGTTAGCCAGTTAATTTAACTCACCTTTGCCATTTGTGCCTGGACTCCACTAGCCTTTAGAGCAGAAACTGCCTTCTGAGCAGCTGCCGGGCTGTCGAAGTCAACAAAACCATAACCTGAAATATAAAACATTCTGGTTTCTCTTCAGATTGCATATTTCATCAACAAGGTAGTAATCAGCTTTTAATCGAAGAGTTCATATGCTTCAAGCATGGTTATTTAATACAATGTTCTTGTTGGTGAAGGCCAACATGAGCTCCAAAGTTCTTCATATGGTTCCCAGAAAAAAAACCTACCAAAGTCCTTCCAGTGTGAGATGACGGAGACCTACTGTAGCAGAACAAATCAATTCCTATGCTCACTCATTATCAGGATTTTGTCCAAGTCTAACAAATAGTTTGGTGCTTTGTTTTGTGTTACCTCGTGCATAACCAGGAAGAGCAATGACATAATAAATTCATTTCATAGAGTTCACCAAGTAAAGCATAATCTGTTAATTTTTCTGATCTAAATTCTTAGTCTGGTTTGAATAAGTGACCAATAAGCCTTTAAGTTACAGGTCATTTACTCAGAATGGGGAGAGTAGGTTAGTTAGAAGATGCATATCTACTGCACCATAATCCAGTTACTTCATTGTATATACACAAAGGACAGTGAAACTACAAAGTGAGTGAAAACCCACCTTCAGTGAAATCAAATGAGTTTTTCCTACTGCTGATACTGAAAACTGAATGTAAGAAAAAATATTTCTTTTCTATGTCGCATAACACAATATTTCAATGTTAATATAAAACTGAAGTTAATTGTAACAATTCCCATATGTATTCAACACTTCTAAACAACAATATACAGCTAATAGATTCCAACACATCTGAACAGCAATATGCCTTTGTGTCTACAGACTGAGATTTTTAATCCTGAAAAGATTATTGGAGTTTGGAAGCTAATTTCCTTATTGCAAGCCTAATTCTGTATTTTTCAGCACCTCTCCTGCCCACCAATAAACTACATTAAAAAAAAAAAACAAACAACCCTCTCCAATATCTAAATTGGGATAAAAATAACAACCAAGACCTCTAGAGGAATAGAAAATTCAATCATTTCTTCAGATGGTAACAGTATCTTCTTACAGTACGTCTATACTGAGGACAAAAAGGTTGTGCAAAGATATTACTGAGCCAGCTTTAAAGTCCTTAACTTGGGAAAAACAACTGGAGCAGCCTTGTACATCAGAGCAAGCTTATTTAACCTGCCAAGAAGCTGAAGAAAGCAGCATATTGTTCTGTGTAACATGTGGTGTTGTGGACTGTTAAATTTTGACATGAAACAGAGTGAATTAGCTCATATCAAGTTTTGGGCTGCCAAGGCAGGACTAGCTTTCCATACCCATGGTAGCATAGGTTAACAATACCAGCTCACTACAGGGTGCAATATACTGATACCAAGGATGCCATCAGAGCTGGCTTTGCCATCTTTTTGATGATACGTAAGCTCATTGCTCCAGTTGCTTTAAATCCCATGGTATGCTTTCTTGGCAAGAGTCAGAGATGCTGTCAATCTCTTGATTAAATCCCAGTTACATCTCTGCATTCTGCCTACTCATATTCCCAGTGCAACTCTGAAGACACGGAGTGAGCTTCCCCATAGCTTCAACTTGCCATACATTGTTACAAGACTGTTAGTTACTGCTTCACACTGGTGAGATTTCAAATCTGTATTGGAAAAGTCAGCTAAAACCTCTTAAAATATTAACGTTAGAATTTCTGTGTTTAAATCTTTCAAGAGTCAAGACCAGAAGCAGAATTGCTGGCAGAGCTCCTGAAGTCTTTCGGAGCTGGGAAACAGGCAGACTAAATCAGTTAGCTGTTGTCATCAGTATCAGTGGATAGAAATAACTGAAAAGGGCAACCACTATTTCCTAGTCACAATGAGCATGGATGACATCTGCACATAAGCTGAGGACAAAAAATATAGAAATTCTGTTTCTGCACTATCAGTCCCTCATTAACAGCTTAAGATGGGGACCCAGGGAGCTATGTACAGGAGCTGAGCTGCTGCGCTGTTTCCAAATCCTCCACAAAAAACAAGACTTGCCTCTACCTATCAGTTTTACGCTCATTCATGGAGCTTTACCCTCATTAACACTGCTAAATCATCTGACTCAATTCTTCAATTTGCTTAGAAATTATCTTCTTAATTGTAAAAAAAAAAAAATAAAATAAGCAGTCTGCAATCTGATATTTCAGTGTCTGCTGCCACACCTCCCACCATGCACGCTGCTGGGATATGAGATTACATCTCACTGTAATTGCAGTGAGTGCTGCAGATCAGTGAACGGACATACCCAGCTTATCTAAAGGAGGTTTTGTATTTTTTCCAGCTGCAATTACTTAGGTGAAAATGAACCCCCTCTTTGCTCCCAACACATTGACTAGCATATAGCTAAACATAATTACACTACTGGAACATGAAATTAACTGCTGCTTTAAACTGTTCAAATTAGCAGAGCCGATTTCCACAGTATATAATTTTTTCAGATGCTTAGTACAATTGAATGGTCTGCTGCAAGCTTTGCTGGTTTCTTCAGGCTAAAGGAGAAAAGCTGCTTTTAACTCCATTTTTGTTTCAAACAGAGGCCAAGTGGCAGCCAGCAGTGTGCGTGTCCGCTTCACCCAGGGCTGGCTGCACTGCTGACACGGGCGGGCGGCCAGCTCCTCTGGAAACAAATGTACTGAGCACGCTGACCACAGGCAACAATAAGCCTGGTTTACGAGCACAACTGAAGAAAGGAAATTAAAGACACTTAAAATACAACACTGGTTTATTTTATGCAATCAATTAATTGGTCAATTATTAAATAGCCAATTTTATTAAATCAATCGATTAACTAGGTGAATGCAATATAAAAGCAAACATACCTTTGCACTTGTTTGTTGTCTTATCCAAAATAGCCTTCGTGGATACAATTTTCCCATACCTAGAAAGTATTATACATATGTAAAGAAACATCTAAAAGAAAAGTAAAAAACATTCAGCAGACATCCCATTCATATTGTTTTATTGTGCTTACCTTCAGTAAGTTGCAATAGTATATAAACTGAATATTTATTTAATGAAAACTCATATATACATAGAAGTAACAAAAATGATCAATTATTTCAAGTATCATCATGCTTTCCTCTTGCAGAATCATAGAATGCCTTGGGTTGGAAGGGACCTTAAAAATCATCCAGTTCTGACCCTCTGCCATGGGTTGGTTGCCACCTCCCAGATCAGGCTGCCCAGGGCCCTATCCAACCTGGCCTTGAACACCTCCAGGGATGGGCAACTCTCCCTGAGTTCCCAGTAGCACAGGAGAATCATAAAACAAGCCAAACAAAAAGCGCTTTAAGTGAAATATACTATTCTGGCAAAATCCTGGTAGGCACAAGATACCATATTATAGGGATGATTTCTCCCAGTCTATATTTACCAGATAAAGGAGACAAGAAAGAGTCTTGTCAGTACTGGTCTTGATAATAAGGTTAAAATAAATAAATAAATAAATAAATAAATAGCTATTAATTCAGACCCATACCAATGAAAACCTCTCTTCTGGGAAACTGACATGTATGAATCAGATTTCCAAAAGGTGATCAGCAGAGCTGAAGAATTTTCTGTATGTTTAACATGGAAATTTGAAACACAACCCATTTCAACTAAAAGCAAAACATCCATCAAGAAAGTTTCAATTTCCTTTTTGTAAAGAAAAAGACATTAATTGCCTATTTGCATTTTTTCAATAGCTTGACAGCCCAGGCATCAATCTGCCATACAGCCCAAAGGTGAGTATCCAGAGAACTAAGATAAAATTACAGACAGAAATCTCAGTTTTAGGAACGACTGCTGCTTCTGAAGCGCCCCGCAAAGTTTGCCACCAATAGCTGTTTCAACTCTGACTTTGAGCAGAACTTGTTGCATTTGGTGAAAAGTTGTGACTTGCACTGGAAATCAAATTTCATTTTTGATTAAATAATAAAAAATAAAAATGCAGCTCCACTGGCACAGAGACACTCCTTACAGAGCAAAGCAGCAGCTGAGTCAGAAACTAAACAGAGGTTCCCAAGTTCATTACCACAGGCTCGTATGTTTGCTTTTGAACTACGTTTGACACAATACCATTAGTATATAGGAGAGGAATGATGAAACATGACTTTGTTTTTTTGCATGAAAAAAACAGAAAGTAACATTATATATATACATACATATATATGATATGTACCAGGAGGTTCTGTATCACTGTACAAAAACCAAAAACAAACTGAAAAGTATTAGAAATGTCATCAGCAGAAGAAAGTGGAATTTGGGGAAGAATGAAGTTTCGCCAGTTCATTTGCTAAATATAAATTCATCAGAGTGGCAGTTATTGAGTAGCATTTCTAAAAGACATTATTTCAAAAGATGACTGATGGAATTTCGTCAGAAGCTACATAAGTCTTAGAACTTCTTCAAAATATGCAAGAAGTCCAATAAATAAAGCTATGCTAGTTATGATTAGGTATACATAAGAGTGTTCAAATAGCTGCTTACTTGTAAAATTATAGTTATTTAAGGGTGAAGCTTATCTACAAAGTACTTTCCTCCTAAAGAAAAATTAAGTCAATTTTTCAATTTTCAGGACTGGTTTCAGGACAATGAGTTACTATATGACCTCTATTGGTTGCAGCAGAGTAAATCTGGGGCACTATCCACTAGCTGTTAGTTTCCTTACTGCATTTGGAACTGTGAACATCTACACTGACATAACACAGAATTGTGCATCTATAGCCTAAAAATGTCTATGTAAAACTGTATATACTTAAATATACCATGCTAGAAGCTGTAATAAAGCAACAGAAATTCTGCCTAATAACTGTAGCATATATGTCCTTATTAGAAGCAGTTATTTTCCAAATGAAGCATTCCATACAAGAGCTTCATACCATGTGAGTTCAAATTTCTAAACTTTCTCCAAAATTTTCCTGTGAGTGCAGAGTAAATGTACACATTGTAAATGCAAGAAAGACAAATTGTTCAGGAAGAGGGAACTTCTGCTAAATTCTTGCATCCCAGCACTTGCACCCAGCACTAGATCTGATGCCAGCATTCTTTGTATCCTACCAGCTTTCACACTGCCTTAATGTGAAAAGTTATAGAACCTTTGATGAAAACATACATACAAAAAAACAAACAAAATCAAGGGTGATCTCATCTCTGCTACTGTTTCAGGTCTTGAAAGTATAGAAAGCTGTGGTGAAGAATACATTATTGAGTATCTATGTAAATAAAGCAGCTGTAGTCCTCAACCAATTTGGTGACTGAGGGGAATTAGAAGACAGCTTTGGGCAGTGCTGGCCCCGATACAGATGTACACCAGCCAGCAGCACCTAAACATGTGTCTTCATGCCTGTTCCTTACACCTATCCTATGGACTGCTTTCCAGTGTGCAAAACCACCAGTGATCTAATTCACTGTCCCAGATAGCATGGCTCTTGCAGAGAACCAGCTGCCATGGAAAGCAGCCAAGAAATGTCAGCAGTGTGAGTCTAGGAATGCGTCAGAGAAGAGATGTAACAACGGCACCCATCACCAGGGCTTTTCTGTGATGTTCCCAGTAAATACTCCTTTCGGGTGAAAGCTCTCCACTCCCCATGATGCACAGAAATGCAATTTGCTCCACATGAGCCTGACCTGAGGAGAACACCCTTTCCTTGCTTCCAGTGTGTGGTCTGATATCAGGGGAAATTACTCTTTGCAGTTCCTCATAATTGCTTCCTTCAAATGATGACTATCACGAACATTTACTTCCCCCCTCCTAAATTCAGTAATCCTAATATTACTGCTAGCACAGGCTTCTGCATTCAACCTCTGAATTGCTAGTGGAACTACAATTGAGATCTACCAGAAATCAATGACCTATAGGATGTATCAAAGTCATGCTCCAAACTGTCCTAGCTGTCCTAGGCACTCCTGCAGCCCTGATGTTCCAGAGCCCTCCTGCATTGATGAGACTTAGTGAACAGGACAGTGTTCACCTCAGCTTATTACAAACTGCAGAAATGAAAGGATAACTCCCATATCCCCTAATATTTACTGCCAGGCAACGTGAACCTCAAAATATAGCAACACACCTTTGACTTAGATACTTTAAAAGTGGAAAGCTTGAAGCAAAAAATCTATACCTACCTTTTAAAAATCACATTGTTCAGTAACATGATCAAAGGCAGCACAAGTAACGAGATCTATTACATATAGCTAGGAATACTTTATGGATACTTAAAACACCTCTGAAGTATAATTTTGGCAACCTCAGTGATGGAGGATGAAAGAAAAGGGTCTTTAAAAAACTCTGTACACTGATCAAACTGAACAAGTGTTTATTTTTCTCCCTTTGTACATTTGCTAGCACAATGAACGCACTTGTGACATGAGGATGAAAAGGTGCCATCAGGAGCATGGCAAGGAATGGGAACAAAGCAGCTTGAAGTCTCTGCCACAAGTGCTACCTTGAGTGTTGAAAGAACTTATCTGTATGTGCATTAGGGGAGGTACAGTAAGAACAGGCTGTGAAAGGCCAGACAGAGATTGTCTGGAATTGTTTAAATCTTTGTCTACAGCTTAACACACCTCATTCCACCAAGCTCAGTATTTCCTTTACAGTATTTTCCAACTGTGTAGGTTTTTCTACCACCTGGCTGTGACTTGAACCCTAACATGCCAGAAGAATCTCTATTCTTCTGAAAAGCCCTTGCCACCTAGAGCTGCTTAGCTCCTCCAATCTGTGAAGAAGATGGGCTGCACTCTTTGTAGAAGCCCAGTCCTGCTGAAGAAAGAGCATTCCTAGAGATGCTGCTGTTCTCCCCTGCGTTACAGTAGCACTGTTAGAAGGCCTCTGCAATGCAGAAACAATGCTGCAAAGCTTTTGGGTTTATTTTACATCTTAGCGTCTTATCTCTGCCCTTCACAGAATGTTCTTCATTTTTAAGAGTCAGAATCAGGTGGTAAAGCCTGGCACAGATTTCATAACATATAAGTGGCTCTGAGTACATGAACTCACTATAGGGTGGAATTGTGAAAGGAATGAGGACCTGGCTCAGCACAAAGATTTTGGGGAGCAGCCAGTGTCCTCACCAGGTGGCCCAAAGATATGAGAGAGTTGGCAGGGTCACGTGGGAAGGCAGATCAGTTAATACTAAAATACACTGCAGTTGCTGCATGCAACTTCAGTAACTAGAACAAAACATGTAAAACAAATGGGAGAAATACTTGTAATGAAATTACTGTATATTAATTGTAATACAGAAAGATGCATAGATGCATATATCAAAATGTAATACTTTTTTTTTCTTGAAACTGATTATTATTCTTCTGTATGACCCCAAATACATACCAGCAACAAATACCAGTTTCTCAAAATCAGTGAACTTCTAACCAAGCATGCTCACCTTTCCAAACCCAGAGTATCCTATTTTTAATAGCAAAAAATTAAAATAATAAAACTTACATAGAAGTTAAAACTAAGGGCCTTCATATCCAAGTCTGCATCATGTTTTGTAGCATACTTGTAATATATGTGGAAACCCAACCAGTTCATTTTCACTGAAATCTAGAGAAATCTGAGCAGTCTATGGGAAAGCCTCACCTACACTGCAGTTCTCAGACTCTTTGCTCCAGGTGGTATCAAGAAAACAAATTCCCCATAACTGAGAGAGGAGTCATGAGAGTTGCCAGCAAGAGCTGACTTGGCGCAGCTGGCTTCCATCCCTCACTGCTCTTCCAACATTCAGGGCATTTCCAAGCCAACATAACAGCCACAGGAACATAATCAGCCCCAGCAATCTTTTCTCTTGGATCCAAAAAACATGCTCAGAGCAGTGTCTGAGAGTACAAAAGGTTATATCGGGCTCTCATACCTCCATCTTTGTTGCACCTTGGAAAAGTGGTGTACCAAACCTCACACTCTTGCTTTTTCTTAGGCTTAGAAGATAAGCACTTTTGGTTGGGCAGTTGTTTTTTTTTTTTTTCGCTTGTTTTTCAATTCAAAATCTTTTAATTTCTGATTAAGGGAATTCCAGAAAACAAATGTATATATAATAGTCTTTGTGACAGTCTACTACAATCCTGCTATTTAAATATGGGTAAATATTCTGTTATTAAAAGTTGATAAAGAAATTTATTCAATTCAGAAGAATATTGAGTTTGAAGAACAGAACCACAGGCTGCACAATCTATAGCCATATGGTTTCCATTTTTAAATTCTTCACCACACTTATGCCTGAGTGTAGAAGAAGAGATCAGAGGAACATTTTGTTCATGTTTTGTTTTCTCCTATTGGAAGACATACTGTTCTTTGACAAACCCTTTGGAACCACTCACTTGCTGTATGGTCATCCCAGACCTAAACATTTGCTCACCAGATTATAATAAGTATCTACCTCTGTAATTTGGATTAGCCACTTCTAGTGCGTAATTTAACTTAAAAAAAAAACAAGAAATAAAACCCAATATTTATACTTTTCTTACTCTCATTTGCACAGGTAGGTATGAATAATGTAGCTTAGAACAAGTTATCCTTCAAAATTGTTCTAGATTTGACTAATTTGTCTGCTTTATAAAGAACTACTTATAGCAGCCTCAGATATTGAAGCATTGGGTTAATCAACTCAGCTAGATGTGCCCTGGTTCAGGCATCAGACCATGAATCTCATTATGCACAAAACAGGACTTCCTAAACTATACTTAAAAGCTAAAGCTTTGCTTTGGCAACATTTCTATTGAATGGTCATGTGGTTTTGACGACAGTTCCTTTCTTTCTTTCTTTTTAGTTGTCCCTTTGACTCTCCAGTACTTCAGAGAGAAAGCTGACATTTTCAAAATATCCAAGTATCTCTTGCTGTTGTTTTGATTGTTTTACTCAGGAAATAAATACAGCTAACCAAGCAGATTAGAGCTTAATATGATGGAAAACAACTACCGTTTTATTCTACTTTGAAAATCTCTAAAATAACAGTTTGTCTAACTCATGACAAAATATATATATTTATATTTAAAATGAGTTAGGATCTACGTACTAAAAACAAAACAAAAAACACAAATATTTGTCTTTTCAATAGTCTTATATGCAACTGCAAATTCTTAGCAAGGTCAAGAAAACTTTAATTCTTCATTTAAATGTTACATAAAAGCATATACCATCATCATTACTGTTGCAGTTACCAACGTCTGCATGGTGCAAACCAGTGTCACTTGTGTATGAACAAATCTTTTTTTCAGGCTCAGTGTGTTACAATTCCAGATTTCACTAACTAAATAAAAGTGGCAAAAGCAGATGCAAAATCAGATATGCTATCAGCTCTTGCAGTTATCCATCCTTAAAAGAGCAGATGCTTAGCATAAAGGACACATACAATTCATGTCAGAGAGGTATGAACAGATGCCTTCTTAAGTTTCCTGGACAATATTCATTATAACAGATAAAAAGCAGTATTTTAGGAATAGGTTTTATAGTGTTCTGGCTCTACACAAGCGTATCTATTTCTTACACTGAAAAAAAAAAACAGGATTTCAAACTGCAATGAATAGTGAAGTGACACACAGGAAGAAGATTTTTGAGATTATTTTTCAGCTACCCTTTTTTTTTTTTTTTTCTTAAGAGTAGCTCTTTCCTGGTGTAGCAGAGTATGCTCTGTGGGGATAGGAAAGAAATGCTGTAGAATCAGGAACTATTTGCTTCCTCTTGTTCTACAGAGATGCGAATAATCTCCATCCATTGCACAGAAACTGACTGGAAGTCAAGGAAAAAACAGGGTGCTGTTAGCATCCTACAGCTATTCTTATTACATTTTGTAAAGGTTTTTCAATTAATATGTTCTTTTTTGCTAAACATATTCATTGTCTTAAAAGTATGACCCACTGTACAATGCGTACAATGCACTTACATTCATCACAATGGAGGAAAATTGCTTTTTTAGTGTCTCTACATATTTTAAACATTTAAGACTTATTACAGCTGACATTAAAGCAGCATTCCTAATGTTTGTAGCAAAACAACAGATTTCCAACAACTCCCTGAAGAGGTTTTTTCTTCATCAATAAACTATTAAAAAAAAAAAAACAACAAGAAAAGTCTAACATCAAGTTTGTTTGCTTTTTTCTTCATTAGGTTAAGAATTTTACAATATATAGAAATGGATGTGAGGGTTTTGGTTGGCAAGTTGAGCATATGAGCCACTGCCACTGACCGAGGGAACTGGTGTCCCTCTTTATAATGCAGTGGTGCACCTGTGGGTTGTTTGGGCCTCACAGCAAAGAAAGTTCATAAAGCTATTGGAGAGTGTCCAAAAGATGGCTACAAAGATGGTGAAGGGTCTAGAGGGAGAGACATAGGAGAAGCAGATCAGGTCCCTGGGTTTGCTTAGCACAGAGCAGAGACGCTGATGGAAGGTCTCATAGCAGCCCACAGCTCCTTACAGGGAGCCGAGGGACAGTGCTGATCTCTGCTCTCTGGTGACAGAAACAGGACCCGAGGGAACAGCACAGAGCTGTATCAGGGGAGAGACAGCGGGGGTCAGGGAAACCAGAGGGCAGTGGGCATGGCCCTGAGTGCTGAAGTTTCAGAAGCATCTGAACACAGCTCTCAGCCATATGGTCTAACTTTTGGGTGGTCCTGTGTGGAGCCAGGAGTTGGACTCAGTGATCCTTACAGATCCCTTCCAACTCAAGTTATTCTATGATTCTATGAAAGGCAGTTATTCTTTTGTACTTTGATGTCATGATCATATTAAAAAACACCCATGAAACCTCCCCCTCAAATAGCTTTTAGGGTTAGAATCCCTTCCAACTCCATCAGGTATTCCTCTCCATCAGGCCTCGAGAATAATTCAGCAGATGGCACTTTGTGAAAAGGACACTACATCAGGAGAATGGAAATAACGAGAGGCCAAAAATCCTAAGTATAAAGTCTTTACAGTTGCAAGGTGGGTGGTGAAGTTGTTTGGGTTTTTTTGTTTTTTGTTAATTTCAAAATTAAACATAAATTTAATTTCAAATGAAATGTAAATTAGTGAAATGCAAATTTCAAAAACTAAAAACAAACATGGCAAATTCTGAAGGATTTACAAGCATCTGTTGCTTTAGTCACTTCACTGAAGATGTGAATATGGATATTTAGCAAAACTGTGATTAATAATCACCCACAGTTTGGGGTGAGATTTATCAAGCCCTATCTTTATCGACCTATCTTTGCTCAGCTGCATCATGATTTTGACTACTAAATATGTGGTATTTTCACAGAAGTTAGTGACACCCTGACTTCCCTATCTTCACAGCAGAATGCCATAATTAGACAGCATTTAGAGGAGGTCACTCGTGCTAATCCCTTTTGAAAAGTACACTATTCAATTTTCATGTAATCACAAAATGAAACAAATACTATACACTAGTAATGTTCAGTAGAAGGATAGCAGCAAGTTGTTCAACTTAATTTAGTCGCTTCATCTTTACTTTCCATTAGTATTTCATAGGCTAGTGAGATCACAACGCTCACCTTGATGGCAGAAAGAGACTGCAGCAACAGCTCCAGACATGGCAAAAGGGGAAGGCTGCAGCAGCGAGAGTGCCTGAGCAAGTCTTGTCCCACAGAGACCATCTATGTCGTGCAGACACCTAATGATCTGCTCTGATGATTATTATGAAAGCAAGGATACCAAGAGGCTGGTCTCAAATTTGCTGCTTTATACATATCTGTTTGAACTGTAATCAAAGTGTTTGTACAAGCAACACTAAGAGAAGGAAGAGGTTACGTGCTGTGAAGAAAAATGAAATTCCAAGCAAGGAACTTAGACAACTGATCCCATTCAGTGTTTCTTACAGATGCTGTCCCTGCAGTAACCCAGCCTGACTTCTGACAAGCTGAGGTGATTTAGTGTAATCTCTGAGCCATCTGCTAGGCTGTCTATCAGCTCAGTAGCTTTGTTACCCCACAGTTTATAGGTTAAGCAGGATAAATAACCTATCAGAAACACAAACGGATTTGCTTCTTTGACACACTTTGAAGTGCAAATATTGTCTAAGTAACCATAGCTTTCTTTCTCCTAAACTGAAGAAGAAAAAGAAAAATCACAGCAATGCATTAATCAAAGCACCTGTTCTTTAAGAAGAGGAAATTATGTTTCTCATCATCTTCGCAGTTTGCAAAATCAACAGTTTAGCAGTAAATACTTTCTACCTTCTTTCTGCCTTCACAAATTTGGAGCGTTTCCATTTACTACGGTAGGACCTACATGCAAAATGTTTTGAAAGGTGTGAACTTCCTAGACTCACATTCAGCTTTCAAACATTTTTTTGCATAGATGGATGACACTAAAAGCATTTATTTCCTGCCAACATGCTACTGAGTTTAAAGATCAAATTAGCATAAGACAACTACAGCCATTTGTTTGGTTTTTTTAAATAAATTATGGGGCATTGTTCCTCAAAGAAAATATTTTACAGTTGGATAGAATATGAAATGATGTGTGTAAATTATTATTAGATCGAATGGCTCAGAAACTGAACTAATGTTACGCTACTTCTACCACAGTACATTGTGATAAATTCAAAGTACTCCTATGGTGAAATTATCATAGATAAAACACCAAACAGGATTTTTAATACAAAAATGATTTGTTCAGTTATTCATCAGACTACCACAAACAAGTCCCAGAATTATCATAAATTAATTAACCCAGGAAGACATTCACACAATAAATGACTGGTAGACAGTATATAAGCAGAAAAAAAATCAAGATGTCTGCCTCACAAAGCCGCCTGCACTTCCCAGTCTGCACCATTCAGTCACCAGTTCAGCAAAGCAAACTTTGGAGAATCCTTATTAAACAAACAAATAAATAAATAAACTAATAGTTTGGAATTCTCAGTTAACCCACTTTTCAGCACTACACAGACGTTCTTATTAAAATAAAACACAGAATAACTGAAATTTTCTATGGCAGTTTGCAGCACTTTGCCTCTAAATCAACTGACAAAGGGAAGGGGTCACAACTTACAGCTACAAGATAGAATAACAAAGCTGTGCCATTTTACGAAAGCAAATATTGGTGTCCTATCTTAACACCACAGAACAGACACAAGTTTGTCTATGTAAACAGCAAAATACTGAGAAAAATCCACATTTTAAACAGATCCCCATCAAAACAGAAAAATATTATTTGAAAATAAATGACCATCGCTCATGAGGCTCACAGGAAGAATACAGAAAACAAGAGAAAGCATAAAGTTTCACACAGCCATGAGAGCATGAAAGATTTCAGGGTTTTTGAAAATCATAATTCATTTGCAAGCAAAATAATAAAGTTCTGAACAGATTTAAATTACAAGTCCAGAATATTAGTTCTGCAGTCTGGCAATTCCTTTTATCCCCTCCCCTCCCCCCGTCACCTTTTTTTTTTTTTTTTTCTTCTCATTACTGAAAAATGATCACTAATCAAGACAATGATTTGGGAAGATGAGAAATTAAACTACAGATAAATGTTAATGTGTATTTATGAGCCAGGCTTATGGCAGCTCTGCAGGCTTGTGTGTATTGATTTACCACTGCTAGCTGCTTTAATCTGAAAGTAAGGCTGTATTTCTACACCCAGGCATAAATCTTGGCAAATTCCAGCCTCACCAATTTTGCAGAGCCTACACTAACAGCTTGAAAGAATAAAACTGAAAAGACATAAGAGAGCAGTTCTTGTTATTCATAATTTATAACTTCTTTCTCTTGCCTGTGCTAAGCAGTACAGATAAGGTTTGGAGCACAAATTAGTCTCTAGTCTGTATACCTGAAGATTTTTTTTATTTTTTTTTTGCTTCTGTTTTAACTCCTCTTCCTCCACCACCCCAGCAAGCCAAACTCACTCCTTCACAGTGTATAACACATTGTCCTTCATTTTGTTGGTTTGATGTCGTTGTGTTCTTTAACATATATTTTACATGTGGTAGGGAATGGCAAAGGGAAAATAAAATTTATCATCACTTACCAATACTTTTTTCCCTTTAATCAGAACAGTATCAATCAAAAGACAACATTCTGGCTATGATCCAAGGCAGTATTAGACTACCTCCTATCTAGACAGACACCTATTAATGCTACAAGGCTGTGTATCTGCAGATTACTCTTTATTTTTGCCTACTAATATCACATCTGAGAAAGGTCAATAAACACATCATACACCTTCCACGTAAATAAGCAATGCCCTAAAGAATATATAGGCCAAGACTTTAAAGCCATAGGACTGGGGATTGCCAAAGCACAAGGGCACCTTCAGCCACAGTTTATTTCCTATGCACCAACAAACTTGTGAGCTTCAAACAATAAAAAACTACCTCACATATTATATAAATTACATAAATTTACATACACAGATAAGTGCCTACTATATATATGTACACCCGTGACACTTGCTGTTGCTTTTATCTTGTAGAGAAGATGCTTGGTCACTGAAATAATGTCCATCATTAGTAATTTTTTTTTTAAATATGTTCTGTTTTTGTAGTACAAAGATGAAATAAAAACAACAGCACAAATGAAGCTGCTGGATTAAAAAAACTTCTCCACAAAGATATCTATTTGTTCATGACTGCATCTTGTACTGATTTATCACCCAATTTTGGGAAGTGCTGACTGCCCCTCTCCTTTCTGGAGGGCAGAGGAGGAAAAAAACCGAAACACTTCAATACATTCAAACAACTTCTAGGCACACTGAACTGCATTTGAACAGTGCTTCTTTTATGAAATGCTCACAATAACATCCTGCTTTCAATAGCTATTCAATACTAGAATTAACACCTAATTATGAAGCCACTGTAAAATTAATATTAGAATCTGATCTCCTTTGATTTCTGGTAACTTAATGTCAATCATACTAAAATGGCAGTAAATGAACAAACTATTCAAAACCATTGCTTGACCTTCCACAGGCCTTGCCCCCTTAATAGGGCAGCACATAGGTTTGATCCCTATTTGAATATGTTTTTCTACTCTCCAGTCCCAGCTGTGCTGAATAGTAAATATCTCTATCTCAATAGGGAAAATGGCTGGACCAAAGTAGCTTCCTCTGGGGGTCAAAATACTTCAGAAGGGCATTTAAGAGGCTGTATGTTATTGAGCGGATACATCAGCTCACATATTATTGATTATAGCTGCATGGCTCAGTTGAAAAGATGTCTGCAGTAATATTAAGTGCTGAGATAGAGACACAAGAGTGTTATGCGTTAAGAAAATACTACCCATCTGTTGCCAAATTTGAGATACATGAGCAATCACAAGGAGTAACACAAAATCTGAAGTGCAACCTTTGCAGCTGATGCATCAGGTCACATTCAGTGACACTCCCTCAGTTTCACGCTGCTTCAGATAGACAGTCTTTTGAATGTTGACTGAAGCAAGCAGGAGGCAGGGCTTGATTTCTGCAGTTTTGCAAAGAAAATGTAATAGATACTTATCTGGAAATTTGCTTACGGAAGCTTAAAAATACCATTTTCTTTAACAACATCATTAACCTGTACTGATCCCACCACTGTAATAGCTAGCCAAGTACAACTGAAGTCTTCTGGAACAACCACACATTCAAGCCTACTCAGAAGTTGCAGGCAGATATACGGACACAGCACATACCGCATTACCAGATCTCATGTAGAATATGTGTGAGTTGGTTGAAACTAATGTGAACCCCCAGACTCTTGTCTCTAGTGATTTTTTTTTTTTTTTCATTTAACGACTATGACAAATACCACCATGAAAGGGTAAACTGAATGTCCCACTTTGGCCAGTATGCACTGGGGAGCTCTTGGACTGATGCTGGTTGGGTAGATAAAACTCAACCCACAGGTAGCTGTACTCGGGGACTCCACACTGGGGCTGACTGGACTGCTATCATGCATTTAGCTGTACCAACTATAAGCTTGGACAGAAGAGTAAAACATAGATTCAATATTGCTTAAAAAGAGCAAGCAGGGCAATTTCACAAACCCAGAACACCAGACACAGAGACAGGAAAAATCACCCAGCCAGTGCATTAGCACAAGCTAATGGACCAGCCCAAAGTCAGTAAAGTCAATTCTGTATGATGCATATCATGACAACTTTATAACACAGGACACGAAGGCAGTTCATATGGCACAGTCACAGTGTTTCTGGGCTTTGCCAACCTATTCAGATCTTTTCTCTTTTATATTTTGAGAGTATGAGATGACCATTCCTTTGCCTGTAGGAGGAGTGCAGAATGATCTTTTTCTTGGAAGTGATAATGTGCTATACATAACTTCTACTTGAAGGTGAATATCAATAATTATACTCCAGATTCTAGAATAGTTCATTTACCTATTTCCCAATCGATTTATCTAAACAAGATGTTTAAATCAATCCAAATATAAACCTTAAATTATTTTTGATGAAAATCACTCAAAAGCAGGAAAACGTAATGGATACAACCCTCTCCCAGAAAGGACAGAGAACGCTAACAGGCAATGCCACAAATCCACCTATTAGTAAAGAGTTAAAGAGTATCTAGGTCAGTTTACAGCCCTTCCTGCACAGCCTGGGCTGGCTGCATATCGGAAATGCTGTGTGGGAAGGCCAGGGAGATGAACTCACAGACCCAGAGTGACTCAGCCTGAAGAAATTTAATGATATTTTGTTTCTCTTCAATTATCTTTGGGATTAAAAGAATCCACACCCTCAACATGAAACTGTATCAGCGTGAAAGGAAGAAACTACAAATTCACACATCTTTGAGTCAACGGGGAAGTTTTCTGGAAGCAAATTAATTATTAATAGGAAATGACCAAGACCTTGCCTGTAACATACTACACGGCTTATATGGTGCTGTACATCAGGGAACTGCCTGACAAAAAAAACAGAGAGCCAAACGCTGATCTCGGCGACAGGAAAGCAACTGGAGAGAAACAGCCTCACATTTCCTTTTCCCTGCAGATGCTGTACTCGGGTTATCCAATGTCTCTAGCACAAGGGTGGGCAGAAGGCAACTACAAGATCCTGAGGAAGGCAGAAGACCCAGTGACGCAGGCCCAAACACAAATCCAGCTAAATCTCTGAGGAACAATTAACATTCCAGAAAATTCTGTCACACTGAACAAAATGGAGGTCTGGAAAGGACACCAGTGAACAGAAGAAAACACTGCCCTCAGAAATATTCCTTCTGGATTACAAGGCAAAAATGCAACATTTCATTCTTTCCACTTACTTGAAGATGCTTTCCTTCTCCTCCCTTCACTTAGGGAAAGACAAAGAAGGCACCCCAACTACAGCAAACAGGAGAACAAACCTACAATGCCCTCAGGGTGTTGAGATGTCTTCTGTCACAGGAACTCATTAATTTTCATCCAGAGAAACAGAAACTAATTTCTCCCACTCCGTGGTAAACCCCACCAGGCTGATGCCCACAGGCCTTGCAGGGAAAGTCTCTTCCCTCCACCAAGCAGCTCTTCCATTTCTCAACCACGTTATTCAGGGCAAATTCCTGCTTTGGGGTACTCTACAGCTACAGGTCAAAAGAATATGGGAAACAAAAACCCAAAAAACCAACAAGCCAGAGAGCATGGAATTTCTCTGGCACTTTGCAATTGTGTAGCTGAAAATCTCAGCTTTCTGCTGTCACACAAATACTAAGTCCAAGATATGGAGTGCTAAGTGGTTTTAAATCCTAATACTGGCAGTGGGAGCTGTGGGCTCCTGCAGGTGCCTGGTACCTTCTATGATTTTGTCTTTGTGAGCAAACTGCAAACAAACAGAAATTAAGCTCACCAATGTCTTGCAGGCATATGTAAGCATTCTGTCCTACGTGAGGTTTGTTAACACAAAACGAAAGAAGTGAGAAACACCAGTTCTTCGGCAATTTCACACAAATGCTAAACAATAAATAAATAAATAAATGGAACTGCATACTGAAGTACATGATTCTGCTGGTCTCCAGACTCCAAAAGCTAGCTCTTAAGTTCCCATATTAGCAGCATCCTCGAATCCAGAAGTGGCTTGGCTCTTCTTCTACCGTTTAGGTAATTTTATTTCTGACATCTAAGGTTAGCAAATAAAATGTTTCAGATTCATCCAGTATTTGTTTCTTTGTATGAAGCAAGGTCTTATATCTTCTGTTACAAGAACGCTTATTTCACTACTGCATTCACTCAGACACTACAGAAAAAAATCCTTATTAATGCTCCAGAACAACTGTTGATGTTCTGATGGACTTCACAAAGCTTGTTAGTGACTGCTTCTGAACCAAAAATCAGCATGGGGATTTGAAATACTGATCATGTGTAAGGTATAAATGAACCATGTTCTCCTAATCAAAAACAGCAACCCACTTTTCTGTCCCTTAAAGATAGTATGTGCAATCACACAGCTGCACAGAACACAAAGTAAAACAAACATAGAATTTTGGGCCAATGTGTTCTATGACAATAGTGTAAATTATAAATTTCTCAAACAAATAATATATTAATGTAATTTTTATATTAATAGCCAAATCATTAAGTGAATTAAGGCACAATTTTTATATTGGGGTATTTCTCTTTGGGCAACAAAGCTACAGATTCCAAATGTTACCTCTTCTGATAGAAATAGAGATTTAACACAAAAAAAGAAATGGAAATAGAAGGGCAGAACAGGAGTACGAATTTGAACACATTTCTACTGAAATTGGCTCTGTTAATGATTAGCTCAGCCCACACAGGTTACTTCAAGAGGAATATTTGTACTAGGAGCAGTGTCAAAACAGACCCCAAATCAAAGTCTTCTCTTTGTGTGTTCTCATTGGTGCTTCTTCCCCCATTTCCATGTATCATAACTATCAACATCCAAATTAAAGTCTGACTCTTTTCCCCCATTCTGCACATCTCTCTGCAAAGATCAGATATCTAACTGAAGGAATGTTAATTCTTTTCGCAGCAACCCTTTAAAAATTTCGTTTTCTAGTTTTAAGTCTTGGGGAAGGTACCGTTCAAACTGAACTGAGGCAGTGGACATTTGTTGGATGTGAAAACAAGGACAGAATTTTAGAAGTTGCGGGAAAACAATCAAGGACCTAGGTCTAACATTTTGGCATGTTTGTTCATCTTCATTGGTCTGTTTATTTAAAGGGTAAACACTGATTTCCTCAGTTAAAAGTTTTGTTGGATGCAGCAGATCTGAACTGAGTTGTTTACCTACGTTCACTACAGCTTTCATTTTGTAGGTATAACACAGATGTTTATTATTTGTATTTCATGCAATCTCAGGGTGTTACTTTTTGAATCCTAAATGCAGTTTGGCACTGATGTGGAAGGAAAAACAGTTGAAAGGTAACCAAAAAAAAAAAAAACGGTGGTCGTGCAACACGTCAGCCTCAGCTGGCTCATTTTTTCCTTTCAGGGAGTTAACATTACGTAATTCAGAGCTCAGCAGAAGGAACCTTTAGCAAGCAGACAGACTTCATGAGATTTCTAAGTTACATGAAACTGCACGAGATATGTAACACTAGGAACCAGTTTGCAAATACAGACCATCCTTTCAGCTCTTTATGCTATCCCAAGGAAAAGGAAAGCTTCGCATCAGCATGCTGGAGCATAACAAACCCGGGTCCTAGGTTGAGCAACTGCAACTGCAGTGCTATCACCTCCCATCGGAGATGGGCCCCTGCCACAGGGGGAACTGGGACCCTGATCAAAGACATTCCAGCAGCTGCCACAGAGCTTTTTTTTTTCCTGCAACTCTGCGATAGTGAACAAGGTTCACATCTCTGTAGAACAAATACCTGCATACTTGCAAATGCTTATACATTTCACAGGCCCTACATTACCAAATCAGCTTTTTGTTTCCCAGCTAGAGATCTTCCATGGTGGTAACTCTTGCAGAAATGTTTCCCTAGTGCTCCTTTTACAAGCAGCTGTGGCTGAAAACATTCCTTCCCCTTCCCTCGCCCCCACTTCCTAGAGGAAATTCCATGGGATCACCTCCTCTCTGGCCCCATGCTGCATCCAAGCTCTCAGCTCCCAGGGGAAACTGGCTTGTGCAATCGCTGGGTCCCTGCCTCTGTGGCTGGAGGGCGGCTCTGTACACTCAGAACCACTCCTTGCATTTTGGAGGTGCAGAGGGGAACAGCTGCTCACTGCTAAGCTATTGCCACTGTATGCAATGCTGCGTTAGAAAAACTTTTATCTTCATTTAAACTTCAAACTTGATCATTAAAAGTAAAGATAAAATTAAAGCTATCATGTTTCTTTGGAATTCAGGAGTTCTCAAGAGAGTTTCTGCATCCAGAGGGTAGAACTTCTAAATATAACTTGCCTTTTTTCCCCTCAATTACAATCTCTCCCCTCACAAATTAGATTATTTGTGATGATAATCTAGAAGGTAGTATTCTTATGACACAAAAAAAAGCCCACCCTGGAACTCCTTCCCAGAGAGGATTTCAGCATGGGTTTCATTTCATTATGAATACAAAGCTGGCTGATTTTTATTTCTGTCTCGTTATAGGGCAAATTCAGGGGAAGAAAGACAGAAAGACAGAAAGACAGAAAGACAGAAAGACAGAAAGACAGAAAGACAGAAAGACAGAAAGACAGAAAGACAGAAAGACAGAAAGACAGAAAGACAGAAAGACAGAAAGACAGAAAGACAGAAAGACAGAAAGACAGAAAGACAGAAAGACAGAAAGACAGAAAGACAGAAAGACAGAAAGACAGAAAGACAGAAAGACAGAAAGACAGAAAGACAGAAAGACAGAAAGACAGAAAGACAGAAAGACAGAAAGACAGAAAGACAGAAAGACAGAAAGACAGAAAGACAGAAAGACAGAAAGACAGAAAGACAGAAAGACAGAAAGACAGAAAGACAGAAAGACAGAAAGACAGAAAGACAGAAAGACAGAAAGACAGAAAGACAGAAAGACAGAAAGACAGAAAGACAGAAAGACAGAAAGACAGAAAGACAGAAAGACAGAAAGACAGAAAGACAGAAAGACAGAAAGACAGAAAGACAGAAAGACAGAAAGACAGAAAGACAGAAAGACAGAAAGACAGAAAGACAGAAAGACAGAAAGACAGAAAGACAGAAAGACAGAAAGACAGAAAGACAGAAAGACAGAAAGACAGAAAGACAGAAAGACAGAAAGACAGAAAGACAGAAAGACAGAAAGACAGAAAGACAGAAAGACAGAAAGACAGACAGACAGACAGACAGACAGACAGACAGAAAGACAGACAGACAGAAAGACAGACAGAAAGATTCTTTGCATCAAGCCAGCCTAGTTGCTTTGTAACATGACTGCTGAAGGCAGTTGCTGAAAAATGGAGGAAATCACTGCTCCCACCCCCCACCATCACCTCTGCAGCCAGGCACAGCTCCCAGGGCACAGCACACTGACACCTCACTCCTGACCATGGACGTCAGGCCCTGACAGCACCAAGCTCTGCATCACAACCAGTGGGAGAAGAGGAGGCAAAACCAATGCTGTTTCATCTTCGCAACAGGAAGGGGATATTTCCTTTTGACGCCAACCTATTAAAAGCTCATCAGCTGAGCATCTGCACCCATGCAGCAGATGGCTCCCACCCTGCTGACGGCTGGGCAACGCACCTCTGCCATCCTCCATGATATGATTGCTCCAAAGAGCACAGCTGGTTGAAAAATTACAATTCAAGGGATTCTCCTGCAGACTATACATACTGAGCAAAACCCAAGGCACGCTGCAGTCCATGAAGAAGGAACAAAGTAAATTACAATGCTTTTAGCACACAGCTCAGAGCTGAACATTACAGATCATGTGCTGCTGAGTTGCTAAAGAATTCACCCCCTCCTACAACCAAATGATATTCTGTAAAACTGGGTGTTATTTATTCAGATGCTTGCAATAATACTACTAAAAACATTAAAGCATACTGTAAAGGAACACATTTGCAGGGGACTTCTTTTCACTCAAAAAAATGAAATAAAATAAAATAAGGAGAGGCTCCTTCTCCAGTATAAGTGGTGCTAAAACTGATCTCCAAATGAACTGTATCAGGGACAGATGTATCACAATTATATGACATGAAATATTATTTCACATAATTATGAACACAATATTTCACTGCACCTGACAGAAAACTCATGAAATAAAAATGCAAAAAAACAAAGATGGGAAAAAGGAGAAAGGAACTAAGAGAAAATACTTTAAGAAATTAAGAGGTTGGGTTTGAAATCTTCAAGTCAGCTCCCCCTGTCCAGCATCATCTCTCTAAAGGAGTCATAATCATGTGTTACAGACCTCTCAGACTGTGAACAGAGCAGCAGCCACCTGCCAAGATCCCTCCCTTAAAGGAGTTAAACACACAGGAAGGTTGGATTGCTTTCTGAAGCCCAGCCCTGTCTGATTTCTAATGAGATACGCTGACTAAAAGTAGTAGATTTCTTGCTCTTAACCGACTGCAGTGACAACAGCTCCCTTCTAAAGTAGATGTTGAGCTCTCGTTCACAACTTCTCAGCGCTGAACACATTTGAAGAAGATGGGAAATGGCAGCACAGGGAGAGGTCACAATTACATGAGAAGTATGGAATGTGGAAATGTTAATACATTAATGGCTGTCACATGACTTGACAGAAAAAAGATATTCTATTAAGAAAAAGGAATTGAAGCAATTCTTAGATACTGTTGCCCCAAAACAGGGAAACACTGGAGTACGCAACTATTAAAAAAATAAAATAAATTGTTCCCATAGTGTGGAAACACTACTAGACAGCACATGTGATTCACATGCTTTACAAGGGCCATCAGTCTGCCATTTGTTTTACTTGTACCCATGTTCATTATGCTGAATATTTAGGAAAGAGTCCTTAAATACTCTCTCCTCTAGATGTATGATTTCCGAATGCACAGAAAGTAAAGGCAGCCACCACAAGGATCTGGTTTTACATTCTGATTGCCTAGGCACAGACCAATGGTCTGTCGTGGTAATTATATCACTAACTTTGTTACCTTAAAGCAGATGCTTGCCTAATTGTAATCCTATTAAACATCTATGTTATAATCATCCAGCAATAATTGAAGGCCTAAGTGAAACTATCCAGAGCAAAAACAGATTTCAAAAATACATATAGATGACAAAAAGCTCAATAGAAGCAACAGGGCACGAGTAAACTGCCTAGAAGGAAGCAGCCCAGAAGCTGGGCCAGTTCCATGATTTATGCTGAACTGAACAGGCAGAACCTGGGCTGAAATTCAGAGCTTGAAATCTCACCCTGGGACTGGGGGTTGTCAGAAGGAGGAAGGCATGCTGCATCATCTGATGTAACCATGAGAATGGTACAAAAGAAGGTCTCTGAAGACACGAAGCATCACAGAGATGCCACGCTGCAGGCCAGTAAGTAAATCATAAGCAAGAAAGTGGAAAGCCCCCACAGCTTTGGAACCACGCAGCTTGGCCATAGAAGTCATACACAGCAAAGTACAGTGCTTAGAGTCCGGAAAGCACCTAGAAAATGTGACAGAGCCAGCTACAGGTTGACCCAGTTGCTTAAATCCCTAGCCACATAAGTAGTCACAATGACTTCACTGAAGTAAATGCAATGAATTTTATCTTTTTTTTCTTTTTAAACAAATTTCAGTATTAAATAAACTAAAAGAAATGAGTGTCCCATAGTCAGTGAGTATGAACGTACAAGTAAAGCCTAAACAATGAATTTATAAATAAAAAAAAAAATCAGACAGCAACTGGACAAGTTGCATCACACAGGTACTGCCCGC
The DNA here is from genome assembly GCA_013399175.1 of Odontophorus gujanensis. Taxonomy (NCBI): domain Eukaryota; kingdom Metazoa; phylum Chordata; class Aves; order Galliformes; family Odontophoridae; genus Odontophorus; species Odontophorus gujanensis. The sequence continues at coordinate 352,314 of VXAB01014052.1, forward strand.
TGCCCCAAGGAACACTGCTCTGGCAGCCCTGTGAAAGCAGCAGGGTATGGCAGGGCTCACTCAGCAAAGACCCTTTGTTTGGGAAGAGAAAGTGTAGAACTGCAAAGCAGGGTTGGGTGGGGAAAGGGGAGCAGAGCAAGCAGCTGCCGAAACTGCTCCGCACCCACGGCCACTGCTGAGGTCAGGCAGCTTCCTGCAGGCTTCCCCCACAGGCTGCACTCTCATCTCTCCTTCCTCTGCTCTCGTCCTTCTGTTCAGCCAGTCTTTCCTATCCAGCCTCCCACAGAGGAGGTACGTGGGCTGCTGCGCTGCTTGCTTTGCCTGTCCTCAATGGTGAGCACCCACAGACAGGTGACTCAGGCATTGTCCCCTCATAATCAGAGCTGCTGTGACATTACTTCAGCAAACACAACACCTATCTTATTCTGCTCCTGGCACAGCTGCTATGAAGAAACATGTTTTCCCCAGGTAGAACAGGAGCAGCAGGCTTGAGGCCGAATGCGTTATTCAGAAACATGGTGGCTTTGCTGCCCACACAAAGCAGTAATGCTGCCTGGAGATGGCTATGCTCCCAGGTAAGCCATCACTGCAAGATCACAGCACACTCTTGGAGTCTTGGAAGTGAGGAGAATGCACCACCTTATAGCACCAAAAAGAACCACACAGGTGAAAGTGGTAAAGAGACCCACAGCAAAGTGCTGCTCTTCACTTTGTTAACTGCAACTGTAAACACTGCACAGCTGTGCAACAACAGGAAAGCAGGCCCACTGCTTATCTAATTTGATTAGAGGTCTCTCTAGTGATTCACCAAAAATGATTACCCCAAATACAAACATAGTCAAAATTAGCACTGCTAGCTGTAGCACGCAGGAACTACAGCAAATGTAATGACTCAAGGAAATCAGTCTCTGTATGTGGCCAGACCCACATACACAAGAACTCTGTGCATTTGTCTATATTGTATTCTGAGTGATTTTACTGAAGGTCTGCAATAATCATCACTGAAAATAACTTTTCAGTGCAGCGCATGACACAAGTCCATGATGATGAGAGGGAAAAATCTGAGCAGATCTGGCATTTGTAGTGACAATGACGTTCCTCAACCATTATTTCCTCTGCCACAGGTGTTTTTCCATCTTGTTTGACAACAAGACAGAAAGCAAAGACAGGGAATTTTTTCTGTACATCCAACAACAGCTGCTGCGGTCGGCAAGTCAGACCGCCCTGCTGTACGCAGAGCAGCTCCAACTATCCCCCACAGTTAGCCCAGCAACAAGGTGGGTGCTCTCTTAGGACACCACAATTGCAACCACATAAGGAAAACATGCTAAAATTACCTTACAGCCTCCCAGTAAAATCTTAGGCATTTGAAAAGAGGTGAAGAATATGTTTCAGAGATCTGGAATAAACAGCAGTTTCTTCACTGACCCGTGTCCACGGTTATATTATCCATTTATTTTGTACTACCTCAGCTTAAGCAATGAAAGTGAGCAATTAGTTTCACACTCTCACTGTTATCTGATAGTTCAATACTCTATATTTTTTCAGAAGAAATTGCACAGAAACACACAAAACTAAACTGAAAATGTTACTTAAAAACAAAAAGTAAACTAATGCACTCCACAAATATTCCTCAAATAATTATTAATTTTAAAAACCTAGAGGTTTAGGCAGATTTGTAGGAACAGTTTCACATCTGAAACTTTCCATAGTCTAAAAAAGCAGTGAGCTTCTGTGAAGAGAGAGTGCAGTTGCTTCTGTCTTACTCAAACATTTGCTATGGGGCTCTGTCGGCAGAGGAGTCCCAGGCTCTTAATAGATTACCCAGATTTTTGAAAGGTGTTCCAAGCCTAAATTGTCTGGATATCTCACTCGCTTCCTTAGCAGAAACAGAGAATGTTGAGACAGGCCTTCCTTTCCTAAGTCAGATGTTTATGTGAAAAGTAACTCACAGGAAAAAAAAGCAATGACCTTTAGAGTGATAATTCACTTCACAATTCATTTTGTAACCACATGGCTGCAGTTCTTGCCCTTATTATTATTTATTTGTAAAATTCATGCTATCCCAACTAGAAATACATATTAAATGGCAACAACAACAAAAAGCAGAATCTTCGGCTATCCAAGAGGCAAAGAACTGATGACAGAAAAGCATTGAACATGTTTTTCTAGGATGTTCAGGCATGCCAGTGACATCTCTTAAGTGTCTTCAGAGAGAGATTCAGGAGTAACCACTGTACAATAGTAGTTACTGAGCATCTCCAGTGCAAAATAACCTCCTAATTCTGCCCTAACCTGAGGGCACAAATCAAAGCTTTTCCATCATTTCAAGAGATGAAAACTGGAAGGAAAAAATCCACTTCTGTTTATTAAAATAAATAAATAAATAAATAAAAAGACAAACATAAACATCTGCAACAAACTAAAATTCACGTGACAAGAGGCCATAATCACATGGGAAACTGTAAATATTAATATTTTACCAACAAATCCCTTCAAAGACAGATAAATTATAAATAATATGGATTGCATTTACTGTTGGCAAAATTACCAAATGGAAATATTTTTAAGACACGATAGTAAGTTGTCTTTCTTACAACGCTAGGTTTATTGATGTAAATATTACCCCAAAGTCCAAGTTTTGTTTGAAAAAAGAAAAAAATTAACTATTCTCTATAAATTATATAACAGATTGCAATATTAAAGACCAAATGTATCTCATGTAAGCTGAGATCCAAGATTTGCAGGTTTTCCTGGCTATTTTGCTAACTTGTGTTGATCTTAAGCACAGACTTTTATGTATCATAGTTCCTTATCTATGTACTCAGTTTCAGACAGTGGTGTTATATACAGGTCCCAGTGATCCTTCAATTCATTCAAAATAGATGATTACTTAAAGATAGCATTGCACAAATACTAATTGCAAAATTATCCAGAAAGCGCACTATGCATTTCAGAATTTCTAAGTGCTTTAAAAAGTCAGTAAAATATTAAAAATGATTTTAAACAGTATATACATAACATAACAGCACACAGTCTCTACCCATCTGACCCATATTTGAAAGTAACTCAAAGGCAGGTGCTGCTGTAAAGATGAAGAAACAAACCTAAAATCTCACACAAGCAAAAATCTCATGCTAACAACATTGCCTAAAAACCTCCTGCTAAGTCACATCTCTCTGGATCTTCAGGCACCTGAAACTATTCTCATCCAGATCCACTCTTCAAAATCATAAATGTATTTGTACAGTAATGTACGGCCAACGTAGATTAGTCTGAAACTAGGATAAGCTTTCAAACACACGTTATAATTTACAGCGATATGAACAATTGCTTGAGGAGTTTATAACAACAGATTAAGTTATCAGTGAACAAAGGAGAACTTCTATTGCAAGTTCTTAATAGCAGGTTTCATGCTCAGGTGTTAATTTTCATATATCTGTCATATCAACAGCATCAGATCACAACTTCTGCTCAAGCAATAGATTGCTTCTGTTCACCATCACATTTAAACTGCTTTTGCTTCTCCAAATTTCCAAAACTATTTCTTTCCTACTAGTTTCCATGGAAGCTGAAAACTTGCCATCATACTACAAGAGATGGAATTTATTAAAAAATACTAAGAAATCAGTTTTTCTCCCCTTATAATCCAAACACACATTTAGCATACCTCCTATAAACTTACAGCTATGATTCTGTAATCTGTATTTAAGTATAGTACTTACGGTTGGCATAATTTTACCAGGTCCTGATCAGTGGTGTTTGGAGGCAGTGCTCTGATGTAAAGGTTTGTTTTACTTAATTGATCCCATCCTGAGTTGCTGCTGCTACTACTGTTGTTATTACTGCTGGTGGTGCTGGGACTAGGAGGAGCCATTGGGTGGGCTGGTACAATGGACTGCTGCAAAGGAAAAAGGGTGTTAGAGTGAATTGCAGAGAGCAATCGCAGCATGCACATTATGTCAGTCTACAGCAGCCTGGCCACCATTCAGAGCACTGTGTTAGAGCTGCAGTAGTCACTCCTGGATCCTAAATCCACTTTCACACCAGGTTTGGGACAGGATCTGCAGGCGTGTCCAACATACCCAGCTCCCAGCTGAAACACACTCAGTACACAACGCAGATTTAAGTTATGTATAAGCTCTGCTGAATGTTGCTCACAGGAGTTTATCTCTGTTGAAGCATCTGATGTGAAAATGAAGAGAGACTGTTCTAACAGGTACAAATCAAGTTTACTCCCTTCCGACTACTACACATCGTAAAGGGTTATTGTGGTAGATGTGAAGACTACGGCATTTCCTTCATCTATTCAGAAATATAAAAACAGTAAGAAACCACTGCTGCTCTTTAGTACTTCACATGATGCAATTTTATTTAAGATAGAGTACAAACAGCTTAAGGTCTATACTTTCATTGTGTGCCTTCATGAAATTACTGCTGTTGATCTCAGTATTTGCGAGTTATTTCAAGAATCTCAAGAAAAAGAACATATAATTCCAAACAAAGTTTTGGAAGGAGATAAGCACACAAGCACTTCACATAGTTCTCAGGATATCTAATGCAGGTGTTGTTAAAATCAGACCGCAATGGAACTTGAAAAGCCCACATGGAAAAATGCAGTAGAGCAGACTTCATCCTTTCCTTTAGCAACAGTATAGAGGTCACAGTACAAAAAATACTAAAACTAGTTCTACAGCATTGTAAGAGAGAAATACTGGAATATTAGAGCTCAGGCTGCACGTAAGTCTCATACACAAGGTTTTCACTGACAAAAAGAATCCACTGCATGCATGCCCCTTCTGCCAAAGTCTGATCCTTCTCAGCTCAGAAGCTCAGAGCAAAGAACCTCCTTACAAGCTGCAGAGGTAAAGCAGAGGGAGAAAAAAGAAATTAAAAAAAAAATTAAAAATAAGAGGAATGTAATTTGAAATACAAGTGTGTAAGTACAGACTCCCTCATCCCTGCCCCTGTGCCACCCTCCTCTGTGGAGTTGCACAAGCACTTGTGTGGCCACAGCCCAAACTGAAGAACTATCCTCCCTGCTCTGGCTGACCGCAGTGGGAAGGTGCGGCTCGGGCTGCCACAGGCACTGCCTGTGTCTGTCATAGTCAGGAGCCATGCATGCACGCAGGAGTGAACTGCAGCTCGCCTCAGTTCCAAGGGCTCAGGGAACTACAGCCTCGGCACACAAAAGTGAAACCATTTGGGAGATAACCTTGGGAAATCAGGACGAAATTGGGAGTGGAAGAAAAGCAGAGAGGCCTTCAATCAGATACTTCATGTTAATTACGTGTTTCTTCTTCATGTTTCCCTGAGAAGGTTTTGAAATCTTCTAATTCAGCGCATTGCAAAGCTTATTATGCAGCAGTAATAGCCTGGAACAGCAAACTGCAACACATGCTCAATGCAAAATCAACATGATATGGAGAAAGGATGTTATTGCCTAATGGCACCAAAAAACACGAGTGAAATATAGTCACAACCATTTTAAATCCCAAAACCGATTACCAGTATTCCATTGCCACTGAGCTGCTTTGTGTGCTTTGCGCTTTTGTTGTTGCTTTGCGGTGCTGGGTTTTGTGGCAGTGTTATACTTTTTTTAATTAAAATTCTTAGGGACAACTCTCTTTCAAAAGATTTACACTGCAAGCTGAAAAGCTGATGCAGAATTTCTTCCAGGCTTGATTTAAAATGGGAAAAAGATAAAACTCTCCCTCCAAGTTTGTAATGGAAACATTGACAGACACTAACTACAGCAGCACAAGTCAGGCCTTCAGAGTGCTCTGTTTCCCGTAACACCAGGCAATTACTTGTTGGGTTAAAGCAATGCAGAATGACAGAGCAGAGAAGTGGCACAGTGCTGCTGCTCCTGCAGCTGCTCACACAGGCACACAGCACCCAGTGCCACGGCTCTGCCACGTGCATCACCCCACACACACTCCTACACAGCTCCCAGAGAAGCGAGCATGCACGGGTCAGTCACAGTGCAGACCAGTAATTACTACCAGTCCCTATTCCATTCTGCAGCACCTTCAGTTTGATTTTCACTTCTTGCAATGTTTTGCCCTTCAAGGCTTTGGTTTGCTCCACTGTGAAGCGGCAGTTCTGCACAATGCTGTCCCCGGCTTGCCAAAAGCAAGAGAGGAAAGTGAGCGTGCATGTGTGCAGAGAGCAGCGATCCTAAATCTCCCTTCCTGCAAGATATAAACACTGTATTCTGAGAAATTTAAACTTCTGTTTAATCATGAGGATGCTCTATGCTCGTGGTTACATCCAAATACCACGGGAATGTAAATGTGATTACAGTTGTCTTCCAAAGTTTACAGACAGAAGGTTTTTGACTGCTTCTGCACAAACCCATACCTTTACCAGCCCTAAAAGGCTTCACAAAACACAGATGTTTGGCACACTTTTGCATCTTGCAGAACCCTGCAGCCCAGTGAGCTTAGACAGCTACCAAAGGGCCAGCAACTCCAGAAAGCCACCCAGCTCATACATGCTGTTTACACTGAAGCTTCATCTAAAAATACAAACCGCTTGTTTCTGCTCTGCTCCCAAAGGACACCCTGACAGCCAGAGGTCCCTCTCGGTTCGGGGCAGTTTGTGTCTCCCCACCCAGCCGCAGTGAGGCTCAGCCCGGCCCTGTGCCAGCAGAGCAGCTCTGCAGGCATGGTTGCATCACCTCCCACTGGCACAAGCCGAGCCCATAGAGCTCTCCTCCGCCGCCACAGCTGCATCCCCACCTGGGCTGGTGCCAGCGCGGCGATGTCAGCGAGGATGCATGACTTTTTTCCACACCCCTGGCTAATACAGCGCTTGCTGGCAAGATGTTCTGCTGCAGAGACCTGGCCAAGGGTTGGGGTTGTTTGTTTGGTAATAGCTTTCACGACCATTGACTGAAAGCTTTGCAAAACGAGTGCAGGCTTTGTAAAAGTTTGTTGTACAAACTGTAGTCTGCTGCTAACTTGTAACTAAAGCGGCTCTTAAGATTTTATCACATGGAATTCACAGCGGTTTGCAATAATGTAACACAAGCGAAAACATTGTTTTTAATTGTTTACCGCATCTTAAAACACTGGAAGGGAACAGAGGAGGAAGAAAGCTATCAGTCCCTTTTTCTTGAGACAATGTTCCTGCTCGCAACAAACAAACGCCACACTCGTTTCCCGTTTCTTCCGGAGGTTCACTCCCAAATGCAGTCAGGCCATTCTCTCTCCATAGCAGCATCCTTCCCACCGCCATCACCCAATACAGAAGTAAAAAGCCCAGCACACCGCAGCGTGAGTTCCCCCAGCCCCCAGCGGCTGTGCCAACTCCCTGAGGCCCCTCCTGGCCACCCCAGCACTGCTGCACCGGCTGTACCCCGCAGGTACGGGAGGGAAGGGAAATGCTTGCTCCCTGGGGAGGGCCCCACACTAAGGGCAGCTGCCTGCTTCTCTGTGCAGAGAAGCAAAATGGGAACGATCAGAAGACACCGTGGAAAACCAGTTGGAGAATATACTCATCTTTATATGAGCCATTCCTGTCTGTCTTATAAACCGTTCCGTGCTTAAGGACTGGAAATGAGTCAGAGCAGGGTTTTGTCTGCCAAGAAGAAGAATCTTCTTGTAGTCAACAGGAAAAACACACACACACAAAAAAAATAAAAAATAAAAAATAAAAAAATAAAACACACCCAACCCAAACAATGAGGAACAACCCTGAGAAATTCCTTAGACCTAGGAGCTGAGCGACGCTGATCCCTGCAGCTTTCAGGCTACAAAACTCAAAGGAAACCTTAACAAGCAGAAGATATGGACCCGGATAACCACTGTCCCACAACAGAGCACAGTTATTATGGCAGCAATCCATTTAAGTCTGTATCTTGTGTTATAAATGCACATCTATGGGGTTATATAACATGCCAGCATTTAATTACAAGTCCCTTTGCACAGCAAAAATTCCTGATGAGAAAAATACCGTGACTTACCAACAGAGCTAGTTCTCACACATCTATTCTAACTCAAACCATAAATTACAGCTTGCACTAACCACCCGACTTAGCCTGAACTTCGACTTGGATCACCTCAGTAGTTTCAAAATCTCACCACTGGTGTTTGCCCAGTGTTGTTCAGGTGACTGCACCTCAAGTACCCGCTCTCCCTGCCCTCCAATGCTTAACCTCCTTCGTTTCACTAACCAGTATTTTGAAACAGTACCTTCAGTAACTGGTACTGATTTAAAATGACTTCAATTTTTCTTAGATGTGCACAATGGTCATACAAATTACTAACAGACACAAATATGGAAAAATTATGGATTAAGCTAGGAGGTGGATTTACTTATTTATGAACTTAACATGTACAATGAAAGCCTGGGCTCAGGAAGATAGAAGATAACTAGTGAGAAAAAAAAAAAAAAAAAAAAAAACACTGTCACAAACATCTTAGGAAATAGGAGGTTGTCTGGAACAAAATGATGCCCTGAACTGCAGGAAGAAATCCAAGTGTTCAACAGGAACAACTGCTCTGTGGTGAAGACAGTTGCTTTATCAATTTCCTTTGGATGAGGAATTGCCAAACTCTGAACACTCAGCCTCAGCCTGCAAACTGACAGCTGTAGTTGGGACGCCATTTTGAGTGTCCTACACTATTCCATTTCACGTTTTCCATCGTGTCTAAATTGTTACAGCAAGCAAAATTCCTGGAGGCTTCTCCAAGTCCTGTTCTCAATGGACATGAGTCAACCAGTAGAGGAATAGAACAATCTGCTGCTGCTGTCTGCATTCACATCTCCTCCCTTAGGGTAGGTTCTCTGACTGTTGTTCTTCAGTCTGTCAGCACTTGTCACAAAGATGCAGCAAGTCAGCTGCTTTCTAAGCATTTTCACGATTAAGCCAATAATAATAAAAAAAAAGTAGGAGAATCTCAGAAGCTTTGTCCTCCAGATTCCCATTGAGAACTTTTTTGGGAGAAAAAGCCCTGGGACCTGCCCCTTTTTCTCCTTTCAGCCTGAAGTTCACTCCAAGCAAATGAAGAACACAATCTCTGTGATGCTGTAAGAGCCAACAGGTCTATTTCAGCAAGGGCTGATTTACTGCACAAAGCTGAAACCACGGATGCTGTGTCTCACGATTGCACAGAGCTAATTGCACACCCCAGATACAAACCTGTTCCATCTCCCTTTACGTAGTGAAGATGGCTGCTGGTGCTGCAGACACACGGAACAAGCAGGGGTTGGGAAGAGGTAGGACTCCGTGGGTGGAGGCTGGCATCAAGTAAAGACTCTCCCTGTTATGAAACTTCACAGACAGCCCAGAAACACCTGGAGACCCAGCCCTGGCTTTATCATAAATAAATAAATAAAAAAATAACCCTCTCTAAACCTTCCATGTTTTGGTATGAAAGGACTGTGCACAAAATATTACAGCTAGCACTGTGATAAAGACAGACTACAAGAAAAAGGCTGAGAATCGAGTACTTAAAAATCAGGCTAAAGCCAAGTCCTGCAGAAATTGTTTCTCTAAGTACAGACAGTATTTTCCACACTGAAAGAAAATACAAGGAAACACGACAAAGACAGACAGCATATCTCCAAAAGTAAACTCAATCTGAAGAAAGAATCATTTTCATTTTTACTTTTCTTTTTAATTAATATTTTCTTTCTTCTTTGGTCCATTATATTTTAACTAGTCTGAGCTATCTTGCCAGTAAGAACCAGAAAACTTAGTCAAAACCCAGGGAAGTAGTCAATGGACTTTTCTCCTGAGTAATTTGGGAAGCTTTTCCTTGAACCACAGAAGTGTGGGAGAGAATATGTGCTTTTCTTCACCTCTATGTAAAAAAAAATGTTTATGGAGAGTGGTTCTATTAACAACAAAATGAGACAGTTCAGCACAAACCCTTAGTCACAGCACAGAGGCTCCTAACAATTTCAGCCCTAGGCTGTTCTGCTGCTAACCCAAGCCCTCTCCCCACTGACAGCTATTTTGCTTCCTTTCGCACCAGACAGTTTGAGGACAAACCACCAGTCACAGTAACAGAGCCGGACTAAATTTCTCACCAGAAAGCAGAGATTACCAGCAATGGAAGGTGTCACTCCAGCTTGTCACAAAACCCTGTGTTCTCACCATTTCAGAGAGATGGAACTAATACTATTTAAATTACACACACTAAAGTTTGATAGAACAGCAATCTCCTGCCAGTAAGGAAACAAGCAAAGCTCCAAAGCCACATATTTCTTTTTTCATGAAGGCACTTCAAAAAGTGGGAGCATAATCATGGCAACACTGAGGTATGTGACAAAACCCATGTTAATTCCACCCAGTAGGTTCTACAAGATTTATTTATTTTTAATTACTATTATGTTTAATAAAGAAGGAGCTCTAACTTGGAGAAGGTAGGAGAGGCTGCAACAACAGAGTAGAGGAGACGGGAGGAGCTTCCTCCTGGCTCAGGTAGCTCTTCTCAGCAATAATGGCAAAGCTTCAATGCTCCCAGGAGGTCAGCTCCTCTATCAAACTCATCCCACTCAGGATTTTTAAGTGCTCCACTGACTGACTCCCTTCATCCAGAGAAGAATAAAAGGCAATGGATCCAGGAAACCAGTCGGACTGCCGCACAAAAGCTATCACAAAGGAGCAAGAAGGCAGTGCTGAACTGGCTAAGCCCCTCCCTGTTCCTCTGCAGAAGCTATTAGTACTTCTCCCTTCTGCTTGCTCATCATGAATCACAGCATCCTTGTCCCTCTGCTTTAGACTTGGACTCCCTGGAACAATATGATGGTACCATGCCCTAGCTGTGACAACACATTAGACATATTTAAAGCAAAATATTTGAGTTCTAGTTTCTGCAACCTGAACAGGGTAGAGCAAGTCAACAGTTAACCTCAGTTAAAACAACAAGAGAAAGTCAAGATGCTGAAGTATCTGAAGAAAGAGAGGCTGGTACTGAGATCTATTGGACAGAAAAACACATTCATGTTTTTATGGTTAGCCCTTCATTGAGCAATAGACATAAAAGAATTCCCTGCCAACTTCCTTCTTGACTCCAGTAAATACAGAGACCTGCTTCCTTTGGTACAAGCAGCCAATGCTTTTGCCCAGGATCCAGTCAGAAAACAGCACTGAATCCCTAGACAATATTGAAGTTTCTGTTCCAGCCTGAGGATTCATGCTGCAAATAGAAGAAAACACATAACTTTACACAGAGGCTTAACTCACATGCCAATGGGTTCATACAAGGCTCCAAAGGTCCAGCACGTGACACCAAATACAAATAACAAAAATAATTCCTCCCTTGCATAGCACACCTATTGGTGCACCTTACAAGCAGGGTATAAATCCTACAACATACACAATGAAATGCCAGAGGTAACCACACAGAGGGGGGCTCAGAGCACTGAGGGCAACACCTAAATGGTTTAATGGAAAAAGTACAGAAATAAGGCATTTGCATGTTCCTCTGAAAAATGATTATTTTAAGAGCTGACAGTATAAGAGGTTTGGACATCCCTACACTACATGCTTACAGCAGTCCCTTCTCACTGTGTGCATGACTTTCCTTAAACATTCACAGAACAGGAAACTTCTACTCACTGCCACCATTTGGCCCAAAGCAGATTAATACCAAGCAAAAAGAACAAGTTTTAAAGGCAACTGTTCTGCTTCATGAAAGCAGATGAAATCCCAGGATATGAAAAAAAATAAAAAAATAAAAAAAATTGAGCCAAACTGCAGCTGGCACGTATAGAACTCCATAAATAGTTTCACTTCTCTGTCAGCCGTCTAACATTTTGCAGCTTTCATTTATTTATTTATTAAAGAGGAAGAGGAGGACCAATGGAACTTCACAGCAGTCAGCTGAGCTTCAATTCCCGGAAATATTCTGGAACAGATTATTAAACAATCAGTTTACAAGAATCTGGATGATAATAGAATGAGAAAAAAAGCAGACAGAAAAGATCTGTCAAAAACAGATCACATCACCAAAACAATCTAATTTTCTTCGCTGCCAGGATAACCAGCTTAGTGGGCAAGGTAGAAGCAGTAAATATATATAGATCTTGACTGAGACCTCTGACACTGTCCCACATGATATTTTTCATCAGCAAAAAAAGGAGATATTGCCTAGATCAGCAGATCCTTTCTAATACATTTTGCAGCAGAAAGGGTGGCACAGGAAGGGGAGTGACACAAGCAATGTTCTCATCAGCTGCTCAGCTCACTGCCCAGGGAGTGGAAGAAGCAGTGCAAAAGGTACTGAGAGGCACTGCTGATCCCACCACTTCCTCTTCTCCACAGCCCTTAAATACATGGCACATCCTCACCTTTTTGTTTCTAACCACTTCTTAGTGAGCAAATCTGCCCTATACAGTACTGAAGATCAGAAAGCGCAGCAATTCCTCACAAAAGAAAATATTGTTATGATAGTAGGATATTTTTTTTTTCAGAAATAAAAATTAAAAACAGTGCAATATCTCCTGTAATGAAAAATACAAAAAAAAGATTAAGGCAATTAATTATCTAGAAATGACTGCACTGAGAACTGAAGATAAATAATATGCATTATCCTTTCACCGTACCTCCTTTACAGCATAGCTCAGACTCCTACACTAAGGCAGATCTCCAGTTCAGCTGTGACTTTGCTCACCTTTTGTGAGCAAAGTCATCACCTTGTCAGAACTTTTGCCCCTGCTGCCAACAAATGCAGCCATGGACAATATTCAATACAATCCAAACGTTACTGCTGTCAACTATCTATGTTTATGATGTCAAGATGCATATTTTATGGGCATAGGTAATTAAGTTCATAGTTTCATAAACGGAAGCAGTAAATATGCAATGTTCGTGAAGCCACTCCCATTTCTCAGCAATTTAGGATGCCATCTATCATCTCATCACAGTGGCTGGCCAGCTAACTCTATCTCACAAAGTTGCTGACTGCATTCCAAGTACCACAATAGAAAAGGAGCATGCTACAGACATGGAGATAACTTGGGTTTATCCAGAGAACCTTCTGAATACCTACATTACTGGCAGCACAATAACAAGCATGTCTGACCAACGTCTCCTTCTTTAGGAGAATACGGAGTAAAAAGGTACTCATTTAAATATTAAAAATTCTGCAAGGGGGAAAAAAAAAAAACACAAAAAAACTGCTCCTGAAGTATTTTTTTTTACTGTTCTTTCACATCACATGTAATAAATATTTCTGTTAAGTTCTCATAAATATTGCGTCTTACTTATAAAGCATCACAGACCTCATGAGGCACATAGGTGAACTTTACAGTCTTTTATTTCAGTGTTTTTTACATTTTTTTCCCCAAAGAAAAAGATAATTCAAATTCCTCTTTTCCACCAAAAAATGCAATTTCAGCATTCTGCTCATCTGGAAAGCCTACCTACCTTCCCTCCATAGACAGCAATTACAGGACAGAAACAGCACAGCACTGAAGATGCATGTCAAAAGAAGCATCTGCTTTTTTGGCAAACTCCACACTGTTGGTGGCACTTGAATTATTGCTACACTGTTTGTCACAGGGTTAGACCACAGATGGCTCTTTTGGCTGACATGGGATCTGCTATGTCATTTTCTGTTTACTGAAGTTAAGACATAAATTAAAGAACTTGTGCCTGACCACGTACGAGAGAGACAATTCGCATTCACATCCCTTTGTCCGTGAGTGTGGGTCCCATATGGGCAGGGTACCATACCAGCACTGCAGCAGCATTGTTAGTCTGCACCCCTCTATGCTATTTCAAAAAACAAAACATATCTTCTTTTTGGCAAAACCATCATTTTGCTGTGCCAGTATTTAATATGTAGCACTGTGTGGTAACCTCCCAGCCTATTCCTGCCTCTCCTGCTGTGTTCTTTGAAGAAGTGGATGGGAGTGTACAGGCAGCTGGCTCCAGTCCTTTCTGCTACATTCCTAAATCTTAATCTGCCTCTGGCAGCCAGCGCCCGTCTCACCACAGCCAGGAGCATCTGCAGGAAAGGGGGCACATCACAGAAAGCCCTCCAGAAAAGAAGCCAGTTTGGTTACATCTCATCACCAAGACTGAATCCAGACAACCCCAGGAATATCCTTTTCAGCTACATAATTTATGCTTTACACTATGGACCAGTTTAGATATTTTATACTTTCTGCTCAGTTTGCAAATGTTTTTCTTTCTTGAAATGCCTAATGCATCACGTCTCCAGACTTAACTACTGCAGAGGCATTGGCAAAAAACAAGGTAGCAGAGGAACACTACACAAGTGCAACACGAGGGTTTCCATCAGCCTGGCACCCAGAAGTACTACCACCCTGTTGCTAAGCAGCTCATGAGGTGCCTGTTGTAACATCCAAGTAAGTCAGAAGGGTAGCATCTCACACCACAGGAATGAAAGACTTATGAAAGTGTTGGACACCAGCAATAAGAAACCGAGCACCACTGTACTCCTTGTCTGCTCCACTGCAAGTATTTACATGGTCCTTGGTAACATTTCTCTGTTTCAAAGCGGACTGCCAGTTTTCCCCAGTACTTTTGTAAGGATTTAGAAGTATTCCATTGTTTCGTGGGTTTTGTTGTTGTTGTCAGTTTTCTGCATTTACACACATCAACCTTGTTTTGCTTTTACCAGTGGTTCTGCCTTCATTTGCACAAATCTACTCAAGAGTTTTACAAATTCCAATACTGTATAAAACGGACAAACCAGAGAGCACAAGACAGATTGTTGGCAAACGCTCCAATGCAAGGCCTCTCTACAGAGTACCATGGAGTAAGTTCTGCTTGGTTTGCACATTGCAACAAACCTGCCAGTTTTTTGGGGGTTTTAATGAGACTGTGTGTAGCACGTACATGGCTGCAAATGAAATTCCCGAAGTCTTCTGAATGACTCCTGAGACTGTACGTAACTTCTTAAAACTTGGAAGCTCACATCTCATTAGAAAAGAACTGGAGTCAAACACTTGCTTTCACAACATTTGGTCCCCTTATATTGCTTCCCATCGCAAGGCCCCCAAGCAAAGGGCAGCATGAGTGCCTGGCTGCGCCAGTTCAGCATAAGAGGGCCACGGAAGTGGTGCTCACCCACAGCTTTTTGTTATGCAACTGGAGCTGCAGTGATGCAAGAGCTGAGGAAGAACTGCACATCAAGGAGAACCGCTTCTAACAACTGGGGGCTAGTGGCTGTCACCTTTTGTTACTTCTCAGGGATGGCTTTTCTTATGGCTTTATAACAGTGACCCGTTTCTACAGGCATCTGGCACAACAGACACATTCATACACAGGACTGCCCTCTGCCTTTCAGGAACAGAGCAATCCACACAACTTTCCCCACATAGCATGTGGCCATTTACCTATGCACAGGCACCACAGAAAAAATATAAAATCAATTTAGCATGACTACATTTAACCACTGGGAAAGACAGAAACAAAAGACAACTCCTCTGGTCGATGAGTGGTTCAGACAGATACCCACCAACCTTTATCCTCCAGCAGCTGCTACTATCAAAATGTGAACAACTTTGGAGACATTGTAGACAACTTCAGACTGCCTCAGCTACTCAGTAAACACTGGTTGCAGAACACTTAGCTTGAAAAGCAACAAGACACTTTGAGTGTGTTTGTCTAACTTGTTAATGCCATACTGCCCACACACACAGCAACAGTATGGGTGCTCCTTCAGACCTGTGCATCCCATCCACCTGGATCCTGAATCCAATTAGAGACCATGTGAACGATGATCACTAAGGCAGCACCGCATACCACACTTCCTACTTCTGCAGAAGCCATACATCCAGCCCAGCTCCTGCAGGGGCTAGTGGTACTGTGGTTGTACAGCTCTGGAGAGCAGCTGGCCCCAGAAAAGACCATGTCTGCCTCTGACAGAGCTATGAGGAGCTCTCTCTGCTATGTTCTAGCAGTTTTTATTTGAAAGCAAGTTTGGAAGCTCTGAACGCACTGCACACCAATTCTGCAGTCAAGGCGAATACTCATAGATAACTATGAGTTGACTGTTCTTTATATGACCATTCAAAGAAAAAAAAAAGTGTGTATTTTTATATCAGCAGTATTACTTCAAGAATATTTACATTCCTTTCACGTGCTACTTTCCACAGCTTTAAGGATCTGGGCCCACAGTGAAGGTAACCCAGAGCACCAAGTGTCCTGGGTCAGACGCAGTCCTTCCCTAACAGCACACTTTTATTAACAAATCTCTGATCCTGCAACAAGTGCTATAATGTGGCTCTGAGCCAGGCCACTTTGGGTCAGAGGAATGCAGAGGCAGAATGAGGCTGAGGGTACAAATAACTCTGCCTGGGATAGCTAACGAGAGAACCACTGAGCATCACACAGCTGCACCCTTATTTGTGGCTGGTGCCATTAATGACTTACAGGGGTCAAATGTCTATGAAACTTCACATCTAACTCTTGGGGTCAACTTATGTCATAGAGAAAGGTAACTTACGTCAGTTCCTATTAAAACCACAAGCTTTCAAACTAAAGACAGTTCTGAGTAGTTAGCTAGATCTGTTGTTAAAAGCTATCTCAGGCTGCCTACACAGCCCTACAGCCCAGAGAAGCTGACTTGAGAAGTCTTTTAAAAGCACAAAGTTGCTTAACGCTGATCAAAATCAATCAGGGGGTGAACTCTCTTGAACTTCCAGCCAGAAAAAAGAAAAGCATGACACATTTTGTTAAAAATTATTAGGGAATCTAACCAATTAATGCACCTAATCTTCTTCATGCAAAGTTATTAAAAAAAAAAAAAAAAAAGTTCAGTGCTTCCCCAAGTTCAAGTGATCAAGGGTTTAGAGGTGAGGAGCAGTCCTTTAGTACATGGAAGCAATACACCACTACACTGTAAACACAACAAATCTGGGGACTTTATGAAACAAAGCCAGGAGCTGGCTAAGACCAGCCTAGCAGAATCCAGCACCCAGCCTGATTTTATAACTAGGAGGCTCCTTCTCTTTGCAAATAAGTAAACATGGATTCCTTCAGCAGGGTGAGTGATGGTCCTGAAGCTGCAAAGGAAGGCAGGATTAGAACTGAAGACTCATAAAAAAAAATTGGGGTGAGACTGTCACAGGTAAGGAAGCTCCGGTGGAGCTCCCCAGCTGATTTCCATCTGCACCAGAGGAATCACTTGTCCTCATCGACCTCTTACAGTCTATCCATGGCTGCAGGCACAGAAGTCTGCAATCTTTCAAATGCTGTTGATAGGGTGTTTTAAGCAAAAGAAAATGTCAGCTTTTGATAGTTGTGAAGCAGAAGTTGAACTTTTGGGGAGATGTAGGATTTACAGCCAGAAACTAGAAAAAAGGCCATGTAAAGGAGTGCAGAGGGGGCTGTCACAGTCATGTGCAGGCATGGAGCCCGCAAGAGGCAGCTGAGGGAGGGACCACCAACTGTGATAACACTGTGAGGAACATCCCTGTAAGTAGGCCGAAAGCAGTAGCTCTGCCCTTGCAGGAAAAAAAAAAAAAGGAAGTTCAGACTCCTTTCACCATCAGTGTTGAGTCATGGAAGTAATAATAAAGCATCAGGCAGTCAAACAATCTGACATGAAACCAACTTCAGTTTTACACACAAACCACAGCAAATACATTTGGTACCTACGTCTGTAACTAAACCTTACAAGTACGGGAACAAGCAGCATGCACAAGCCCACCTGCTAAACCCTGGGTGAAATCCTGTGAACAACACTCCTCTGGCTTTAGGGTCAGATTTAACTTACAAGCTTATCTGAAACAAATCTATTAGTCATTCTCATCCCTTACGGGAAGATGTTTTTGGATCCAATACTTGAAAACTGCTGTAAACATTTTCCTTCAATGACAATCTCCTCCAAAATCTTCATGCATACTCTTAAAAAAAAAAAAAACTTTGTCCTTCTGCACATTTATTTATTATTTCCTGTTCTTCTTGCAATTTGGAATTCTTATTGGAATAATGCAAACAGAAGGTCTGCTCTAACTTTCTTCCATGGTACTCAGCAAATTTCCCTTGTGTTCTCCTTTCTAACTTGACATTTCTTTCTTCTTTTGAACTAAGCAATATACATATATATATATATGCATACACATCTAAACACACACTTCATAAACTCCAGTAACTCACGTGGCCAGCTTTCAATTCTAGAGGAAAAGTGGTTTTAAGTGGTTAAGATATATCATTCAGACATCTGAAACTCAAGCATTATAAAAATCTTAAAATTAAAATGTCGGTGACTTCAGAGTTCATGACAATTAACAGTTCCATCACAAAATTTAGTGTGAAAGTTAAATTACAAATGTTTAGCAACTGCATGCTGAACAAATGCAGGACAGTGTTCCCTGCTGTGTGTTAAGTTAAAGGAAGCAAACTCCAGATAGCTCTTGGGCGAATGTCTGCCTGCATAATGAATCACTCAGACACTGCAGATCGTTGTTAATTCTGAAATGAAAATTAGGAGAATTAGCTAGCACCTAGGAAGACTTCCAGATGTACTGCTAATACAACACTAAATACATGAGGAATTCCACAGCCAAGATCAAGTGGTCCTGGCAGCACAGATAATAGTATAGCTCAAACATACAAACAATTATAGCTCCAACTGCACAAGTGAAGCAGGCAGTGCCTCCAGCACTCACCAGCACATTTAGATGCACGTGCATTGTGTATGAGCCCAGTTGGCACCAACAACTGCAGCACCTGTGTGCAGCAGCCTCAGTTTCTGGAAGGGGCTGTTTCACTTCAACAGCGTCTGGTGCTGTAGAAACAGATGATGAACACTTAGACGTCAAACAAGTCAGAAATAAAGTATGCCATTTGGGCACAGAGCCTGATCCATCCACACTGTCATTGTGATCTAGTCCTCAGCACAAGAATTCAGTGGAGGAATCTTGTTTCTGAACACATCAAAAAATTGCAGATAAAGGAAAACGCTTTGAAAAGTATACTCCAAATTAATAATCAACTTTTAAACACCGTAACAACAGGGTATCTCCAGGCTAATGGCGAACATCTTAAGATAAATTAATCACTAGCCTCTACTTCTTTCACAAATATCACTCTGAGCAACTGCTTTCAGGTTTGTTCTACACTGTGAGCAATTTCAATAAATTATACTTTTAATAAAAATATTCAGCTCCTACCTATGTGGCTTATCAATCTTTGCAACTGTTGGATGCTTAACGCTAATAATCTTGTAAGCCATTACTAGTTTGCCATGTCAGTCCCAGGAAACTGAAGTTGGAGTGCACCTTGCATTAGCTACAAGAAAAAACTGAAATATTTGAGAATATCTGATTTAATTGAAATTCAGAATTAAAATGGGACAATAGAATTAGAATGGGAAAACTCCCTGAGGAAGGAAAAACATGGGGTTTATTTAACAGGAGAGATAAGGCCACAGAACCACTACAACTAAAAAATATGCAAAATCTAGACCATGAAACTTGAAGGAGTTATTCCTGTTCTGAGCAATATTTTAATGTCTGGACTGCCCTACTGCACACTAAACTTCTGCTTAGAACAGAAGTCTATTACTAAGAGAAAAACAATAACTTCTTTTTGAAACTAGAGTTCTGGGCAGTTCTACCAATCTAAATCCTTGCCAAAATGAATTTCGTCATTGTCATTAATCTGGAAATATCTATAAGAGTTTTCATGTGAACATTCACATAGACTACGAAGAAACTACTCACACAGCAAACGATGAGCAGAATTTGAGCATGAAGTTTTACAGTTCTGAGTAATCAGCTTTATCTTGAGCTTTGGAAGACTGAATTAAAACCAAATGAGGTTCAAGAAGCCAAGTGTAGGGTGTTGGACTGGGGTCTGGGCAACCGCAGATGTGTGAACAGACCGGGAGAAGACCTCCCTGACAGCAGCCCTGTTGGGGCAGGACTTGGGGGTCTTGCTGGATGAAAAGCTGGACATGAGCCAGCAGTGTGCGCTTGCAGCCTTGAAGGCCAACAGCAGCCTGGGCTGCACCAGCAGAGGGGTGGCAGCAGGGTGATGGAGGTGACTGTCCCTCTCTGCTCTGCTCTCACAAGTCCCATCTGTGGTACTGTAGACAGGCCTGGGGCCCCCCGGATAAGAGACATGGATCAGTTCAGGAAGGTCCACAGAAGGTCCACAAAGATGATCAGAGGGCTGGGGCACCTCCTACAAAGAAAGGCTGAGGGAGCTGGAGAAAGGCTGAGTGTCTGAATAAAGCTCCAATGAGAACTCACTGTGGCCTTCCAGTACTTGAAAGGAGTTTACAAGCAGGAGGGGGACTGACTTTTTACACTGTCCAACGGCAACAGGACAAGAAGGAATTGATTTAAACTAAAAGAGAGAGGATTTAGGTCAGATGTTAGGAAGAAATTCTTTACTCAAAGGTCGGTGAGGCCCTGGCACAGGCAGCCCAGAGAAGCTGCAGATACCCCATTCCTGGACGTGCCCAAGGCCAGGTTGGATGGGCCCTGGGGAGGCTGAGCTGGTGGGTAGCAATCAGCCCACAGCAGGGGTTGGGACTGGATGATTTTTAAAGTCCCTTCCAATGTAAGTCATACTATAACTCTATGATCATATAGATCTAGGATATATAGATTTTTTTACATTAAACTATTTAGCCCCAATTACAGTAAAAACTGACCCACATTTCTGAACAAAATCTATGGAAAGTAGGAAAACCGCTGTTACCAAACACCTTTTGAAGAGTCAAACTGACATGATTTACCTAAGATTAACCAAAACAGCTTGGACAAGAAAATGAAATTTGAATTTTATGTTAGTACCTTAACATCTGTACTGTCCCTGGGTAAATTTTTTAGGTGTGGTTAACCTTGCACTTTTAGCATCAGCAAGACAATGACTCAATACCAAACTTTAGGAAAGGAAGAAGGTGGAGAAGGAAAACTAGCACTGGGGATTCTGTAATTTTGGAATTGGTTCAGAAAGGAACAGTCACACATAAAAAAAGCATGTTTTGATTGAAGGACGAAAATCACAGGTTAATTCCATCATTTTGTATATTGGAACATAAAGCCAAATGTTAATAATACAAAAAAAAAAAAAAAGAAACAAAGTTGGAACATTCGACATACAGGGGTTGGACCCTTCCAACCTAAGCTACTGTATGATTCTATAAACCTGAAAGAACAAAGAGATCAAGAGCTTCAGAGCAGGGAATTCCCATCAGCTGATCATATGATGTAAAGAATGATTACACAAAAAGACAAAACACCTTGTCTAATGACTAAGCCAGTTTACAACTCTTAGAGACTTCCCTGAGACTACAACCCTCTGCACTTGAAAGACCTAAGAACTGTATATTTGTTGGCAAGGTGACAAAGTCTGGTCCAAGATTTAACCTGATTTTTTCACTATAGCAATTAAAATACCAACATAATGCTGAAATAATTCATGACTTCCTCAACCATTTCCATCTTGCATTACACTTCATGGGACTGTGGAGTACCATTACTAGGAATGGAAGAGGCTCCCAAGGCATCACAAAATCACTGCACTTTTCTGTTAGTGTCACAGTATGCACTGAAGTTCATCAGAATTTTTAATGAACAGAAATTCTACATAATTAATTACATCCTGATATTTTTCCCCATAAAAATTACTAAAGCTTCTAAGCATACTCCATAGCTTCTCAGTACCATAGAATACTGCCGTTTACCTTTTAAAAATTCCCCAGTTCTGAAATATTTATATATATGCACATGCACTGGAAGCACTGCTGCCCTAAGTCACTAAAAGATTACTTATCATTTATATCTTTGCTTAAGCTAAACACTGCAGAAATGTTTTTGAAATAATCTGGTTTAGGTAAGCATTTCTCATAAGAAGTACCCAGAGCCACATCTCCTAGAATGCTGAAAAAAAGGCTGAAAACTGTCACTGTTTCGAAGGTTAGAAGCTAAGCAGTTCTATTAAATACTTAACTCAAATGTTTTTCCCAAATTACACAGAAGTATTTTTAAATATGCCTAAGTACTACAGTAATGGAGCTCATGTAAGCCAAGTAGATTGGATGGAATAATATTAAAGCAGTTTAAATACCATTTGATTCTGCTGACTATCAGTCTAATACCAACCCCGGATACATCAACCATTCATCTCAGGTTTCTCATGAGAAAAACTCAAAGGTCTTCTGATTCTCTGTCTCAATGAGTACTTATTCACATCTGCAGCCTCACCACAGTCAGTGGCACCACTGGGTAAGTAAATATGTGATGGCACAAGCAAATGTCTTAAAATTCAGACCTACATTTTCAGACCTCTTCTTGAACTCATGTGGAACACAGACCACTAAATACTTCAAAGGACCTCAGCCTGCTGGTGGTTGCTTCTACATGGACAGAAATGTGTGTAACTGCTTGCCCAGCACTGCCAAAGCCTGCATTTATTTGGTGTGGAAGCTGCCCCCCGGATTCGCACAAGGTCTTCCTGGCCACCAACAGGAGCCAAGAGAAAATTCCTTTTACACAACTGTATAAAGCACTATTAGCAAATTATGCATAGAAGTAGGAGAAAGAAAAACACCACTCCAAGACTTGAAATTCATCCACCACAGCATGAAAGCCCAACCCCCTTTGCTACATGGCAGCTGTGCCCTTAGTGCTGGAGGGAAGAGTCCTCAAAGCCAGGGGGCAGCCCTGCACCTGGCTGTGCCCCAGGGACAGCAGCACTTCCCAAGCAGAAATAAAACCACCCAGGTCTGGCAAAAGATGCCTGAATAACCCTTCACTGAGTTAAAAGACCAAAATAATCCTTTACCCTTTAACCTCAAAATGAGTTTCAAGTATGAAAAGACATAAAGAGTCTTAAATCAGAGACTTCTCTAAGCACAACCTGAGGGACCGGGGTTGCACAATAACCAGATTGTCATTGAGAAGACTGGCAGTCATCTGCCACAGTACCACACACAAAGTAAAAGAAACCTTCCTGCTCTACACTACAGTGTCTTGTTTTCTTTCTCTTCATCAAGTTTAAAAATCTTCCATTTTTTGTTTGAAGGTTTGTAAACAGGGATTTAGATTTGATTTTATCCTCATCCACCTCTGTTTTGAGTGATTTCAGACTACAGCACTGGCAAGCATTAACTGATACGTTTCCTGTGGGTTAGACAAGCCTTACACCAGTACTCTGAATCACCAAGGAGGAGACAAGCATAGGAACATCACTTCAGAGTTTTAGAGATATGCTCCCTGCAACTGCAACCCAAGCTCCTATCCAGACTCTGGGTTGCAATCCACAGGGACACTAAAAATGAAAGCACCATGCAGATCTCAGATACCTGAGAGGCCTGAAGTCTTACACCATTATGCTGCAGTACCCAGATGACAAAATATACGAGCTGTAGTTAACCTGTGGAGTCACGTTTCCACTTTCCTGAAACAAAGAACCACGTGGTAGAGGAACTCAGATATAAACAAAAACAAAATAATAGAAGGTAATGAAAGAAAGAAATCCCCTTCTTATCTAAATGGAGAAACAGATAAACTACTCAGAATAGCATATGAAAGGGTCACTGCCAGTAAGAGACACTGACAAGGAAAAGAATCAGCAATAAAACTAAGTTATGTATATTTAATTGCTGACATGAAATGTTTCATCCCACGAACAGGAAGACATCCAATGAGACCAAGCTTGATGTTCACCTTGCAATGCTCTTTCTGCTGCTCTTCAACCAAGCAACCAAGGGAAATCAGGCCCAAATTGGGCAGCACAGGCATTGTTTGTTCCCACTGCAGACTTTGTAAAGTCCTGCAGTCCTACCAAACAAGCAAGTAAAATCTAAACACCCACTCTACTTGACACATCTTCCTAAAGCAGATCACTTTACACAAATAAGGCACAGATGAGTGATTTGCTAAAATAGTATGGATAGCTGAACAGCACTGCTTTTCCAAGGACGCATGAATGAAAAGGTATTTTTGTTAATATTAAATATTTGTAATTACTAGCATTGATTTTGCAAGAGACAAGAGAGCTACTGTATCATAATACAACAAATTCAGGAAAAATAGAAACTTCTAGAACATTGGAACTACTATTTAAAAGAGCTTATCACACCTGAAAACATTTGCTAGATATTTTTAAACCCATACACCTCAGTACATGGGTATAATGTTTTACTGTTAAAATCAATTTACACAAACACTAATAAACATTACTGAATTTAATTTAAACTGGCACAAACCTTAAGCATCTTTGTACTTGTATAAGACAATCTCCCCCAACATGCAGTCACTTCAACTGCAGTTTAAAGCCATTGTATGTCAGTGCACAGCTGTAGCTCCTCTAGAGTAACTACAGTCTCTTGAGGAAGGCAGAGCCAAACCTCTGCTAATCACAGCAACCAGCCCCTGTAGCACATGATTTTTATTTTTTTTGTTTTATTTTTTTTGTGGTGTATCTGTTTTGCTAAGTTGCTGGGTTAGAAGGCTTGTGCTTATCTAGCATGTGGTTCTCCCCCGTGGCTCTCCCGGGTTTGTAACTCATCTCTTCCCTTTCCTGTTGCATCAGGAAGCTGCAAATACAGTGGCTTCAGCGGGGCTGCTATAATTACCACAATGCACTGCAATTCTGAAACATATGCAAAATAAGTAACAATTACTTAAAGGAGGCCCGTGGAGGCACTTAAATGTGGTTCTGTTGGCTTTCTAGAAATCTTCTAGACCAACATGCTCCAGCCAAGATCAAAACACCTCCGTGTACCTTTTCATTAGGTCAACAGCTTTATATGCCTTCACACTGCCTCCTAAGTGAGATCTTTTAGAAATAATCTAACATAAAAACAGAGAAAAACACCTATAAGAAGCTGGGAGGGAAGAAGTTAAAAAGTCCCTATTCTTTACTGACTTCTTTTGTTATACTCCATCTCATTGCACAAACAAACATCAGTTTTAATGAAAGCTTCAGAGATGGAAAAAACGCTGACTCAAACAGCTACCTTTTCTTGTTAGTTACCTGATAAAAAACACACATCAAACTATAGTTATTACTAACTTGATTGCAACGCTGTGCTGATGTTTTAAGAGCCATCTCCAGCTCTTGGGAAAGGATTTTCCCCTCCCTTCCTTCCCCTCTCCACCCCGCCAGTAATCCCAGTTTAAAGGATCTAACTCTTCTGAAATGTGTTAACTCAAGCACTTTTTCTTTTTTTTAACAGTTGGAAGTTTCAGGAAAAAAAAATAAAAGGAACCCAAAAGAAAACAGCAGATATTCAAAGCTCAGTCTTCTATTTTCCCTTCCATGCAAAGTTTAATGACAAAGATACGAACTTTAAACTTCCAAACAGATAAAAACGTACTATTTACCCCGTTAGAAATCCTAAACAAAAACTTTAAGTTGCCAAATACAGATAAGACAATCGTATCGCTTTTCA
Source organism: Odontophorus gujanensis (assembly GCA_013399175.1). Taxonomy (NCBI): domain Eukaryota; kingdom Metazoa; phylum Chordata; class Aves; order Galliformes; family Odontophoridae; genus Odontophorus; species Odontophorus gujanensis. The sequence continues at coordinate 377,660 of VXAB01014052.1, forward strand.
CCATCTGTACTATCATGCCTGACAAGATAAGGTGCTTCCTTTTATTTCTTTCATTCACGTTTGCATTACAAGTATAGAAACCCACTGACTGAGCAGTTTTGCTCCCTGGAGAATAAAGCAGTACTTTAAAAATAATCTTAGAAATGCACTTAAACTTTTTAAATAACTGATACTTAAAGTGAAGTTGAGTCTGCCTAAACCAAAGTATGCACTGCATATCATTTTAAGGGAAACATATGCAGCCAGTGCAAGCTGATGAAGCATAATAGCACATCCTTAGAGTTCCAGAAGAAATATAGGATCTCAGCAATGGGGGGAAAAGACCACTCGCAGGTGCCATGTTGGGAAGCTTAGTCTCATTGCTCCTCGGAGCTGAGTATTCAGAATTATAGCCATGGCAAGTTTAATGAGATTACATCCCTCAAACAGACACCACACACCACGTGGGAAACTGAAATGATGAATTACAGGTGTAGCTGCCCCATACCATAAACCTACGGTTAAAACCTCATCCACATTTTCACCCTAAGGTCAGCCAAAGCTTTCTCCATTCAGCTCCCTTTGGAAGCCCACCTGAATCTTCAGCCTTAAACAAAACTCAGCCTGTGGCAGTGCCTGATGTTAACAAAAAGATTAACCAACAGCTTTGTAGTCTCCCTCAAACAGGCCAAACACCAAATCAGTGTTAAATTCCTCACGTGCAGCTACGCCCAGTTAATCTGCTCGAAACCAGCAAACTATGTATATCTACTTCCATTGGCAAGATAAACAGGTGCCCATCACAAGGCAACAGCAGCACTGCTACCAGGCAGCAGTGAGCAGGAGTCAGCGGCCACCAGCAGCCCAGGGCAGCCTGCTCTGTGGCCCCTGAGGATCCCCGCTGCATGGCACCACAGTAACACGGTTGTTGAATGCAAGGAGCAGATGGCAGGAGAAAGCCTCATTTTCCCATTTATATTAATTTTACAGTGCGTGGAAATATTTACTCGGGAGCAGCACCTCCTGATTTCCATGAGAATCCATGGGTAGGAGCAGGCCACAGCCAGGGAGCCTGGCACAGCACTCAGGCTGAGCACGATACCGTGCATGGTAGCGCTTCCTTTGCTGTGCGGATGCACACGTGCATTCTTCACATAACTCACGTAACCTTGCATGCAGAGCTATTAGACTACACTTACCTTCTTCAGAGAGGACGCGTGGCCATGAGCACTGTGATAGGCTGCTACTGCAGATACTGCACGGGGTTTGGGCTTTAAGGAGACATGAATCTGCACTTCAAGGAAAACATCAGATGAGCTGCTACTCATTTTGACCAAAACTAACTAACTAAGCTAACTTGTAACAGCAGCCTGGCAGGAGTTTGTTCGTTTTTAATATGCCCTATCGGAAACACAAGTTGAGAGACCATAGTTCAGTATTCTTACTCTAAAGCACAGAAGAAGATCAGGCATCACCTTATTGCATCTGAATCAAAACGGAGGATGCTGAGTGGCTCCTGTGTGCCTGAGTTACACTCTGCAGCAGACACAGCAGATAACAAGCACAGCAGTGTTAGCACCGATTCGTTTACAAAACAAAACAGAGCTCTTGGTGGAAACAGAGTATGGGCAACACTCTGGACTTACTAACTTCTGGCTAACCAGAAGTTAGTCAGTATGGTAAATGAAGGCAGAATTTCACATTAAAGTGTCTTAGAAATAAACTGAGAGTCTCACAATGCCTCTTACCAGAAAAAAGCTCTTCTTTTCAACACAATATCAAGTATCGAGCTACCTGAATATGCTATAGACCCTTTAGAACACAACAGGAAAACACGAAAAACAAAGTGCTTTTCCACCATTCCGATACAATATATGTTACAATACAAATAACAAGACACAAACTGCTCACTTTGGTTTCATTTTTAAATTACCTATTTCCCCCCAAGTTCCCATACGAGGGGCTGTCACATAGCTGCTCCTCTCAGCTACTTTCCCTGCACTTACAGCATCCAGTCTCTTTGGTTAAATACAATCATAATTCAATTGTCTGGATACAGGTTACACAGAGACGCAAAGACTTAATCTGGACTATTTCTAATTACCGGGAAAGGCTGAAAAATTAGGCTCATAACACTGCCCAGCATTGTCTGACAGCAGCTCGCCCCTGCAGGTGAAGTCTGAGTGAAAGGAAGATCAGAAAGTCAATCTTTAAACGACCTCGGTCTACATGAATGAAGTTAATGGGAGTTTTCCAGGGACTTAAATGGAGAAAGGCACAGGCCCGGCTCCTTGTGTAGGAAGTGTTTGAGCGGAGAATGGTTACACGCTAACAAAAGAAACCTTTGGTACCCGGGGTCTTAAGACCACATAATACCCCCGCATTCATTTCTTTCTCTGCCCGTTGAAAGAAAAAAAGGCTCTGTTTGTTTTTCCGATTCAGGCAGCCCTTTCAGCTCACTGAATCCAAGGAGGGCACTGAGCACAGCGGAGCGCTTATCAGCGCGCTGCAGCACGGCGGGCAGCCAGCGGCCCTGCGGCCGCGCCCCGGCCCTGCACCGAGCGGCCCCGGGGGGGCATCGGCGGAACTGCCTTCATGTACGAAGTATGCTGAAGCGCCGGGCTACATCATCAGCGTGGGTGTAGCCAGGGCATTTACTGAAAACAAACCAAAACCAGCGCACACAATGAGCGTGTTTTATTATGCGTGGACTTGAACACTTCAAGTGCAAGATACAGAGATAACTCCGCACGCTGTTAGCAGCATCGGCAGGGTGCCGCTGAGATAACATCCATGAGATTCTCATCAAGAAGATATTTCTACAAAACGACGGAAGAAGAGAAAGGAAACCCCAATTTTTAAAAGCCGTCCTTAAACTCCAGGTGAGCCCAGCAGCCCAACATTCGCCGTCACCCAGCCCGCGGCAGTAAGCTGGGAGCTCACCGTTCGTGCCCACGGTAGCGGTGCCGCCACGACCCACGGCCGAGGGCCTCCAGCACTGCGTGGGTGCGCTCCGAGCTCGGCCCCGCGCTCAACCGCTGCACCCAGCACCGCCGGGAGGTGCCTCCACCTGGCAGCAGCTGCTGCTCTCGGTGAGCCCCGTCGGCAGCGATCTCCCCTCCATTCACCCCTGGGGACGTCCCTACAGAGCTTTAAGTATATAAAAATACAGAAGATTCAATGAAAAATTGGTTTCTTATTAAGATTTTAACAACAACGTTTTTGGGAAAAAAAAAAAAGTTAAAAACGCGGCTGAAGAGCCACTGGCCCACCGAGGCTGCACTTCAACTGTTTTATTTCCAGCTGCTAAACAAGCAACCAACCAACAAGGCGCTTCTCTCAGTACAGCTCGACAGATGCGAGCACCGCGAGCTTATCAGGACGCTCTGTCTGCCCAGAAAATGTCACAGGATTTCCCTTGTGTACTTCAAGGGGGAGAGAAGGGGAAAGCCTGCCTGCGCTGGTGGCTCTCTCGACGCTGCATGAGAGCAGCAGCGGCGCCTGAGCCTTTCGGGCACTTCACGCGAAGCCAGAAATCACCCAGCCCCAAGTTTCGCTTTGCAGCCCGGGTTGCGACACGGAGCAGGGCTTTTGTCACTTGTTGCCCAGCCCAGCGGGGCCCGCAGCCGCCCGGCCCGGCCGTTAAGGTCAGCCGGAGGAGGCCTTCGCTCGGGGCTCGGCGCTCGGCAAGGTCACGGTGCGGTTTGTTAGGGACTTAGGGTGGGCTGGAGGTAGGGTTCCTTTTTACAAATCCCAGCTCTGCAGAAGCGAACAGCGAGAGTCACCACCCCATCCCCAAAGAAAAAAATAATATTAATTAAAATAAAACAAACAAAAAAAGACCTAAAGAAAAAAAAAAGCGGGTGGGGGTGCCACGAAGCCCCGCCGCCCTTACCTGCTTCCTATAGGGCGTCCGGCTGCCGCCCGCCGCGCTGCTGTTGCTGCTGGGGAAGATCATCGCCCCGCCTGATCCCCGGCTGCCCCTCGGGATGGGGAGCAACTTTGTCGGCCGCCGGGCTGCGGCGCGGCGGGGCTGCAGGGNCAACTAATGGGACCTCTTCTCCCCACCCCCCATCGAAGCGCCCGGGCTTCCCAGGGGTGGGAGGGAGCTCAGGGTCCCACGTAACACGCGGTTGCTGTGGGGAGAACAGATTGCTCCGAGCGCAGTAAAAGCAGGAATATGTAACTCAGAAGTTTTGCTTTGTTGGAGAAGGGAGTGCAGCTGGGGGGGAACATCCGGTCACAACCCTCGCGGAGGCTGGTGCAGAAGTAGAGGAAAACTCTGATTTCTTCCCAGAATCCAGGCCTAGGAAGCAGTGCAGCTATGTGCAAAGAGCGCGAGGCTGAATAAAAAAGCCNCGCTCATTGACCGCGGGCGGCTTCCCCGGCCCGGCCGATCCCACCTCCCGCCGGCCTCAACCACCGCCCAAAAGGAGGGAACGAGCGAGCCCAACCGCAGCGGGGAAGCGCGGAGCGGANCTCACCCCTATCCCCCCGCCCCATTCAAATGGCAGTGCTGCATGCAGCCCTGCAGCAGCCCACAGCCGTGGGCCCATCAGGCCCTGAGCTCTGGCTGCTGCCAGCAGCGCTGCTCAGACGGCACCGCCCAGCGCCTTCTGGTTCTTCTTCCTCTTTCTAATAGCGATGTGGCCCCAATCTCGTACTCACACAAATTGCAAAGGGAAACAGCTGAGAAAAACCAAAGTCTTGCCAGGTAGCTCACTGCTACTCATGTAGCACCCTGCTTGTATTTACAAACACCATGACCTGTACCTAGAAACAATCACCAAGCAGTTTGGCATCCCACTGTATTGCCACCACCGCAGTACACAAAGCGCTGCCCCTTGGCAGAATGACATTCTGCATAACTTTCCTTTTTTTCCCTCTTTCACGTCCTAAAATGGATCTCTTTCAGCTCAGCCTCCGCTCCTCAGCATGGCTGAGTGCTGCCAGCACCGGGCTGGACAGGCAGCAGCCCCATAATGTGACCCCGTGGTGGCTGCAGCTGGAAAGCCTGCTGGGGCACGTCTGCATGGCGAGCACTGTGCTGGCGCCGCCTGCCTGGTGAGCACACATCGCTGCCTGGGGCCCCCAGTGCTGCCAGAGAGTGGCAGAGAGGCTTGGGTGAGGATAAAGCCACAGCCCTTGCTCTGGTTGAGGTGCAGCTCCACACACACTGTACAGCAGCAATAGCTGGCATGGCTGCTGAGGAAGGCACCAGCTGGGCAATTGATTCTGGGTGAAACCTTTTTTTTTTCTTTTTTTCCTTTTTTTTTTTTTTTCCTCTGATCAGATTAGTTTTCCTCCAGATCATTTCCTTTGTCTGGTCAGCACGTGGCTGTGCTACAGCTTGTGCTGGTACAATGGATGGGGTACCCTGGGAGCAAAGACAGGCAGAGACGGGAGGCTGGGTATGGCTGCTTGTTCTGGCAGCAGCAGCAGATTAGATGGGCTTATTCTGCTCATGTACCTGCATCTTAGTTTGACAGAAACGTAGCTGAGTGCTCACATCTGCCTTGGGCGTAGCACAGGAGATGATCTATGCACCACTCTTACCTGTTACAGGCCATGGTCACAGATGGCACAATCACACTCAGAGCAGGAATGGTGCCTTACAGCAGCATGAGCTGTAACAAGTGAAAGAGAACTTCTGCTCCAAGCTGTACCTCCAAATGAGGAATTAAAACCATATTTTTCCACACAAAGTGGGGACAAAGCTTCAACTTGCTGCACCTATACCAGGACTTTGTTGACTGGAGAAGATGGAATGGCCACACCTTCTCCACCCAGGGAAAAACCCTCCATAAAAGCCACTCACCCCTTGCTTCCTCCCCTCTCTTCCTGTCCCACAGCCCAGGCCAGCAGGAGGGATGCACATGCTGTGATGTGCAAAGGAGCTGAAGGACATCTCAAAGCAGCAGCCTTCCTGCCTGGCCTGGCCCGGCCCGGCCCAGCAGCCACTCTGTCACCAGTGTCTCACACCACCCATGATGCCCGTGCAACTCCCCTGTGCTGGAGTCACATCTTCCTTGGCCACAATTGCTGTCTTTTCTAATGTACCATAAAAAACACACTTGGCAAATACAGTCCTATAAACATCTACCGGACCACCACCAAATTGTGCTTACATATTTTTGTTACAGGAAAATGCATTATAGAGTTTTACAGGACAAAACACTTGGTGTCCTACCCTAAGCGCTAATCTACTTATCGACATCTTCTGTTTGTTTTCCAAGTCTTGAGTAACCTGACTCCACTTTTGCCTTCAGAGAGGTAACAGCTGCCTTCCGGTACCTACACCAAGATTACCAAGACACAGCAAAGCCTAGTACAGTGTGGCTGGAGGGAAAGGGATGGCAGACATCAGCTGAAGACTGCCTCCGCCAAGAAGGAAAGAAGGGTAATTGTCATAGGAAACTCCTTTCTGAGGGGCACAGAAGGCCTGTGGTATGCTCACCAGACCCTTACCTATAGAGAAGTGTACTGCCTCTCTGGGCCAGGCTCAGAGACATTACTAAAAAACGTCCTGGTCAGGTTTGACCCTCTGATTTTTACCTTCACTGATAGTTCAGGCTGGCAGTGATGAAATCACTGAGAGAAGCTTGAAGACTATCAAAAGGGACTTCAGGAGGGAAATGGATCCTAGACCAGGAGCTGGCAGGGCTGGCTGATAGGCTTATAAACTAGTTATGAAGGAGGGAGGGGATAAAATGAGCCTTGCAAGAGATGAGTCTGGGGGAAGAATGCCAGGATGGGGGGTGAGGTAAGGGGGCTCAGCTGAAGTGCATCTACGCCAAAGCACACAGCATGGGAAACAAACAGGAGGAGCTGGAAGCCACCATGTGGCAGACAAACTGTAATTTAGTTGCCATGCTGGAAACATGGTGGGATCGCTCCCACAATTGGAGTGCTGCAGTGTATGGCTATAAGCTCTTCAGGTGGGACAGGCAAGGAAGGAGGGGCAGTGCCACGGCTGTCTATGCCAGTGTTTCAGTGTTGTTGAGCTCAGGGCTGGGAATGATAAGGTTGAGTCTCTGTGGGTAAGAATCAGGACGAGGACCAACAAGGCAGACATCTCAGTTGGGGTCTGTTACAGACTGCCTAACCAGGAGAAGAGACAGACGAGGCATTTTACAAACAGCTGGCAGAAGTTGTGTGATCGCCAGCCCTTGTTCTCATGGGGGACTTCAACTTCCCTGATATGTGCTGGCAATACAATACAGTGCAAATAAAGCAGTCTAGGAGGTTTCTAGAGTGTGGGAAAGAAAACCTCCTGATGCAGATGATAACAGGGCCTACCAGGGGAGGTGCCCTGCTAAACCTATCGATCACAAAGAAGGACAGGTGGGAGATGGGGAGATTGGGAGCTGTTTTGGGCAGAGTGACAATAAAATGTTAGATTTCTTGCTTCTTGGTGAAGCCAGGAGGGGAGGCAGCAAAACTGCTACCTCGGACTTCAGGAGGGCAGACTTTGAACTGTTCAGAACACTGATAGGGAGGATCCCTTGGGAATCTGTCCTGAATGGTTAAGGGATCCAGGAAGGCTGGATGTTCCTCAAGAAGGAAACCTTAAAGGCACATCAGCAGGCTTGAGTGCCATAAGATGAGCTGGATGGGAAGAAAACTGGCATAGCTGAATACTGAATTTTTGCTGAGATGTCTGTTCAAACCCCTGTGTTTTAGATTAAGTGGATAAAGCTCTAGATAATTCCCTGTACTTTTCAAATTTACAGTGATATACTTATTCCACATACTGCTAACTAGTTTCCCTATGTATTTTCTGGGACCAAGCATGCCTTGTTTACAAAGAAGCCTCAATTTTACTCATCTAGTGGTTCCATTACTGGAACAGACCTGCAGGTCGGCAGGCATCTGGCTAGTTACTGTTACAAAGGATCAACTCTTTTTGTTCCTGAAGGAAAAAAGGTGACCACAGAGCTAGGAATATCTGTGTCAATTGTCCATACAAATTATACTCGGAGCTTCTATAAATAACCCAGAGTTGCTTATTTAGAAACAGACACTACTTGCTGAGCAGCTTTGGTGCATTTTGGCGCTAAAATGTTGTGATTAATTGTCCTCATGTACATTCAGTCTGGAAATGTAGGTTTGCAGACTGGGTAAATACAGAAAGATTGCTCTGGAAACCTGGAGACAACTAGAAGTCTTCAAGGATCTTTCATATAACATTTGTCAATCTTAACAAACAGTAGACTGGTAAAACTGACCCATTGCTTTAAAAACAGTTCTACACATTTAAACTGCTACTTCGTCATTTCTCTTCTGAATCAAATCCATGGCTTCTGTTATTTATCTCAAGCTCGCACTGAAGCAGTTAGCTCCTTGCAGGGCACTGCCTCTGCTGGATAGATGGTTCCTCAGCTCTGGATCTGTTTTAAAAAGGAAACTTTGTTCTGTTGCCCAAAATCAGAGTTGGGATGGGATGTCCTGAGCCTCCTCAGAACCTGGCTCCTGCCAGGACCAGCGATGCTGCATCAGGGCTTCCTGAAGACTGTGGGCACCTGACTTCCCCACACTGATGGACCTGGAGGACCTATGATTTTTTCACCTCCTTCAGTTAAGGATCCATGCTTGCATCACACCTTGTCATATGCAAAAAGATACAAAGCAGAGTGGGCTGGGGGCTGAACCACAGAAATGTAAAAATACATTCAAATGCCCTATGCAAGCTGAGGAAATGGTTTGCAGGGCTGAACTTTGAGAGATATTCAGCATTTCCTGAAATGCGTTCATAGTGCTGTATGGGAAGCTAAGTATCACACAGAAGCAGGGTTTTAATTTTAGCACTAAACTCATCTATTCGGATCTGAGAAGAAGAAAAGCATTTATAATGGTCAAAGGGACAAAGAGAAGCTACTTTAGAAATAAATATTCTCCTCATTGTTTTTGTTATTATTTAAATATTCCAGGTGTGCAGATAAGAAAACAAAGCAAAAAAAATCTGTATCCTGCTAAGGAAGGAAGGAAGAAAGCCAGTAGAAATGGGACATACAAAAGCCATGAACATTACATATAAAAACTTCAGACACTATTTTTTGGTAGAAAAATAAAATGATTAAGAAGCAATGCCTTCTGCGGAAATACTAAGAACACAGTACTGCACACACAGTGAGAAGCTGTTAAGAACACAGTTTTGAAAATAATCACGGAAGTAAATTCAACAGTAAGAATCCCCATGGCAATCAGAACCAAAAGGAGGAGGCAAATAATCTTTCCCAGCTGTACTGTTTCAAATATTAGTAACAAAATACCGAATTATTTACATTCTAGATTTCAATCTAAAGTAGCAAATCCTATTTTATCACTGACTACAGAAGACCAGTTCATTGTCACTATCACAGATTTCTGTCGAAAACTCATCACTAGAACCCATCAACTCATCCTCCCTGGGAATCCTCCCACCTAAACCTTTAATTTTCCCATCACCTCTGTTGTGTGATTGTATTTTTGTTGGGCATTTGTTGTTGTTTTTTTTTCCCCCAAACCGAACAGCTCCCTGTGATACAAAGACCAGCCCTCTGCTCTGTTTAGTGCACACTGAATGCTGCAGCTTTACCTGCTGGGGTTATGCCTCTCGTGGCATGTATGGACTCCTCCTATTCCTTTTAGCTTGTACTTCATTCCTCCCATGCTTCCTTAAATGTTCCTGGAAGGACATTTCATAAATTGCACAATGAAAAGTAATTGTTGTCATGTCTTCAATGATTACTGGTGTTAAGAATATGAACGCAGAGAACAGCGCATTCTATTGTCAATGCCATGCCAGCATTTTACATTATGGAATGCATTATTTATTCTTTGAAAGCCGTGACAAGATGCTACTTTACAGAAATATTTCCACTGTCAAACAAACACCCCCTTCCTAAACATAGCTCATATATTCTCGGAAGCACATGTAGGAAAGAGAATTACTGTAAAGGATTGTTATATAATAGGAATTTAAGGAAGCTGCTCATAATTGGTAATTAAAACAGGACAAAATCCAATCTTGATCTATGGAATTTACTAAAATGATTCGAAAAGATCTAAATTCTGCCATTAAGTACCATTAGACACTTGTCTGAAACTATAAAGCAATCAGAGTCTGTAAACAGTTGCCAGATTTATTATAGAACAAAATAATAAAGTCCAAAATAACAAAGTATATTGTTGATTGTTTTTTTGTTTGTTTGTTTTTTTCTGTGTAGGAAGTTGTTCATCATTTCACTTAAAAATGTAACTACTAAGAAGAGCTTTTTGTTACTTCTGTGATTTTGTTTTCTTTTTTTTTTTTTTCATTTTGAATGAAATAAAGTTACAGAACTGCAAGGAATGAAAGCAAAAACCTATTTGTTAGATATTTTCTAGGAAACAATTGGTGACTACTCAGGTGTTTAATTTTTTCCATATATTTTACATATTTGCATTTTTAATGTAATGATTCAGGAATGGTGAAGAAAAATATGGAACTAAATATTTTTTTTTCTAAAATTTCAGAATTGGTTTGATTTGGAATTAGAGTTACACTTGATGGTTTTCCAACAGAAAAGAGGTTCTTTCTATCCACAACTTGCTCAATTTAAATGTGTGGGAATTTTTTGGATGAAAATGTTCAGGATGTGGGCCAGACTGCAATGGTTACCTTTTAACTTTTTATTGGAATCTTAGAAATAAGAAATGAAATAATTTAAGTTGCCTATGATTAAAATATACTTTAAGATTTGAGAATAGTTGGTGACACCGAGAGGACAATTCACTGCGCAGTAGTTAGAGGGGAAGGTCTGACCAAAAATCAACCAGATACCAATTTCATTCCTTTGTGTGTTATTGTGTTGGTATCTAAGTGCATGGAACAGCTTCAACCAGATTTGTCAGAGCTCTGTGCTTATGGAAAATAAAAAATAGAACCCTTATTTGTTCTTTCTACATCCATAAAATGGGACACATAATTGAAGGAAATATGCACTCCAGGCATTATGAACAGATCTGGTAATAGCATAGTGAGGGACGGGCTGTAATTGCAGCACACACTATATCCAGAATGGGTCATCGTGGGAAACGGAAAAAGACAGAAAAAGTCACTTCCAGTATGACACAAAAAGGGTGGAGTTATTGCCACTGGCGCAAAGCCAGCTCGACGAAAAACCTCTGCTGCAGACAACAGTTGTCTTCTGTACGCAGTGAGACAAGCCAGACTGGAGACTGTGTACAGTAGGTGCATACATGTTGACATCTTGGAACAAAAACACAAAACACCTCTTTCCAAACAGTGTTGTTGTCCTAAGATGACTCTTCCTGCTATTTTTTTCTTCCTCCTAGGAGGAAGTACTGCTGTATTTGTTTGACAAATACTGGTGGTCAAGTGAGGAACTGGCAGCCGCACCTACTGACAAGCGCTGTGCAAATTTTTCCAGCCCTCACACACCTCCCTGTCAATTAACCTCATTTCTGACCTGCAAAAGTCTTTGCCGTGCTCAGACTCCCCTGAGCATGCTGACAGCACGGTGCTGTCCTGCGGTGTCAGTTCCTATCATCTCACCTGGATGTGAGAAACTCATTTCCATGTAGGTTTCAAGGCAGCGTATCTATTTCATCTGATTCAAAATTATAGCCTTTACCCTGCACGTTTGCTTTATAATCACATATAAACAGAAATACATTCGTTTATAATACACAATCTGATTACAGTGACCTAATTTAGAGCAAGAAGGAAAGAAACAAGATCACGTGACAGGAGTTGAGCAAATATTCATCTGAGACTGAATCTTATCTCATTTTCAGTATCTTTACAATAGAAGTATCTACATAAACCTTGATAGAATTGTTCCTGAGTACCTGGTGCAGCTCCCATCTCTGACGGGCATTAGGGTTTCAGTCTCCCAAAGAAATTACAAACTGAGCAGGGGGCTGCGCCACAAGCTCCCAGAGGTCCCTACCAGCCTCAGCCTGCCTGAAGCTGCTTTTTTTCTCCTAAAACACGTTCTCCCTCTCTGAGGTTTGAAATTGCAAACTTACATTTGCACCAGCTACACAATACCACACAACGCTGAATAAAATGATCAACAGTTACCCTCAGAATAAGAAAACCATGTTTTTAAAGCAGCAAGTCACTGCCGTCAAAGCCTTGATTTTATTCCAAGATGCTTTTCACACAGAAGCCTCCAGGTAAGTTGACTTTTCCCATTTGTGTTCAGTGCTTGTAGCATTCACCATTAGCACCATCATTTCAGTTCCTGTAATTTTAAATTCAGAGATGATCTGAATATTTATGCTCAGTAATCAGTAAATTAATCAAGATAGCTAGGACAATTTATTTCAGGGAGTAATTCACAGAGTTATTTACTAATTGTTCTATACTGAGTGTCATGGGCTGGCAGCAGCACAAATCATGGTGGGAAAACATTTCATTGCATCATAATTAAATTGTAAATTTATTTAGGTAAATAGATTCTTAAAGTTGTTTCCAACATGTTCCCTCAAGTTGGATTCAAGCTATCCATCACAACATTTCACAGGCCTGTTTGTCAGCATCAATGGACATGAATCAAAGACATGTAACAAGAGCCTAGCCTGGACAGTGGGAGCTTTACCGGTGGGTCCTGGCCCTCGCACAGAATGAAGGCATTTACACTGTGCTTTATGAACAACTCACAGCATGTAATTCCTTGGGGATGCCAAAAAAGCAGAAACCTGTTCCATTCCCCCTTCTTCATCGGAGCTCCATGGTTTCCAGCCATCTGTGCAATCCACAGATTGGTTCCTCTGCCTGCTGGTTCACCTCAGCCACCCAACAGGAATCTTTCCTCAGTTTGGACAAAACAGGGAGGTCAGCTGGGCCACCAAGGTATCTGACAGGGCTACCACAAGGTGCACGGAGGGGATATGGGACGGTGTGTGCCACTTGCTGGGCACCACCCTTCACCTGTCAAACTGTAATCAGAGCATTTTTCACTGGCAACCAGCTTTTCAACCAGACATTTGCAGTCAGATTCCCAAAACTGGAAGTTATTGCCACAACCAGACCCAGCTGCATTGCATGGATGAGCTGCAGAGAGTTGGGTGAGAGAGTCTAGATAAAGTAATTAGGCTGAACTTTCGCCCCCAGTTTGAACATTCTTTGAAGCTCTTTCCTGCCTTGGCAGCTCCCCTATCTTCCCCTATTACAGCCCCAGTTGAAGGCTCTGCATAGCCAGGATTTTCTCAGTTCTGGGATCTTCAAAAAGAATTTTGCACTGAGCTCTCCAGAGACAGGATCCCCATAGCATTCCAGTGCCTGTGGTCCACCTCTCTGCATGGATTCCTGAGCAGGGCCCCATGCCTGTGAGGTTCAGCTCTGGGAAACTCCCAGCAGAATTTGCTCAGCAGGGCTCCAAGACAAAAAGGATTTTAGCAAGCAGCTGCAGGGGCCTTCTAGGATGGGATCCCGGGAAGGGAACGGATGACCTAGTGAGAGGAAGATTTGGATAACTTTCTCTATATGTTTTGACGTAATCCATGCAAATATGCACCCTTGCATACATGTTACAGTTTTGTTTGTTGTTATTGCTGTTGTTGCATTTCCATCACAACCAGCAAATAAACAGCTTCCCACTTCAGGACCCTATCCAGCTGGCCCTCAGTAGGGCTTGAACAAAGACAACTGGGTACTGTCACAATATTGCTCTCAGCCCTAAGACAAACGATTCACCCCTCACTGTTCTAAGCATCACTGAGAAGTTTCATGAGAATATTTGTTTGCATAATTACAGACTGAGCTTTGCAGTACTTCTCACAGTCATCTGACAGATATATTATTTAACTCAATTGGGCAAAACCTAGGCCAAAATACCATCCAAGAGTATGTGGTGAAGCACAGACAAAATGATGTTTTGACAAACAGATGGATTTGGAAGACATGCAGATATCGCGACTGCAGAACACAGACGTACTCTAATAGAGAGGAGAGGTTAATGACTTTGAAGAGCAAAAATACCTGCTTCTTATGCCTTCATTGTAATCAGTTACTCTCCAGAAGACAGTCTCATTACTATAAATTGCAACTAGAGGCATTTTTGCCTTGCAAAGGAATTCATACAAACATGTCAGATCATGTCAGCTGAGATGTTATATAAATCACGTTCTGCACAAAGTGAAAAAATACATTTTGCGTCCAAGAAATTTTAGACTGTTTTATGAGGAGAGCCCACTGTTTCACAGCTCAAGAAGTTTTATCAGAATTGCTGACACCATTTAAAAGGTACAAAAAGAAAGTTGAAACTCTAAATATGCCTAAACACTTGTGTTTTAATCCCCTTGCTCATTACATTTCCAGAAAAGTCACTACTTCATTCCACAGAAGGGTTGTTCCTAACCCTAACCATTTAAAAACACACAAAACTTACACACTTGTATATATGCAACCTGGAAAAAAAAGGAGCATTGTTACATACAAATGCACTGACAAGGAGTATGGGAAACAGAAAGTCTTCATGTCATTTTCCTGATTTCAAGAAAGTGGCAAGCTCCTCACGCCAGTTGCCTACAAAAACTTCCAATTTTTTTGCCGCGATGAAGACTTTAGCTTCTTTCATCTAGTTCAATACTCAGTAATTTGAGAAAGACTAAACCCCTTTTCCTAGTGAAGACATACAGTATGACAGCTCATGTCAGTAGATCTTGTAGGCACAAGATTTTGCAGGATCTGGGCTGCAGGGAAAAAAAAGCCAGAGCTGAATGAATCCCATGGTGGCTGTATACCATGGGCCACGCGCCAGCTGAACTGGTACATGTAACCAAGTCATACTCCTCCATACAGTGGAACAGAAAAGCAGGAGAAGTTAAACTTTGAGATATACAAAACAAAGTCCAGCCTGATTTCTTTACAACAGTTCCAAACCACATTCTGTATCAAAATGTAAAATTTGACCATATGTTCATCTAAGTAGAATGACACAAAGTAATTCATGCTAAGCTCCCTTAGCACAGTTTTTACCATGTCATTATAGAATACTGCAAAAATCTGTTTATTTTCCTAAGAATTCAGGTTAAGTCTTCGAAATGTCATCAGTTTAGACAACCTTTAATTTTTTTCTTAACGAAACAAAAGACTGCCTTAAATTAACTGAAAGGTTAATTTTAGAATGCATTACCATAACATTTCCATTTCAAATAATACCTGATATTATAATCTATATTCTCCACTATGTATTTTAGATTCCATGGTTACAGCTGGTTTAATTGCCTGAAGTTGTCTAATCAGTGATTTTCTATTATGTCTGGCTGATAACACTCAGGAATTGATGTCAAAACGCCCAAGTTGCTTTGTGGTGGTGTGGAGCTGCCAGGCAGTGTGCAACACGACGACCACCAGCTCCATGCTGGCTGCTGGAAACGGTTCTGTGATCCCTGCATACAGATCTCAGCTGGTGTTGGACTACTGCACTGTTTCTTGCTCCTTTCAAGAACTGTAAACTATAAAATAAACACTCTGAAAAGGCAAAAAAACATATATATATTTTTTAAATAAGGGGTCATGCCTTTTCATGCTGAGAAACTCCAGGCTTCAGATGATGCATAGAACTTAATGCTATTTACTGCACTACTATAATTATTTGGTAGCTGATCAAACCAATAAGCATACAATTTGGCATGGCAGATACACGTCACTGCAAGCAGATGCAAGCTCCCGGCTTTTCAGAGTCTTACCCAGCCGTCCCTTTGGGAGCAGACCCCATCCATGAGGTGTCACCCCCAGCACAGCCCCCTCTCCCCAGTCCCTTATTTCCCAGGAGACTTTACAGCACTGCCTCACTGTGCTCCACTCCTTGTGGGGGTATGCTGTGGAGGGGGAAAGGAAACTAATACAGTTTAAATCTGGGTAGAGAAATAGATGTTATAAATCGGTTTCTCAGTTCTGCTGCAGAGCACAAGGACCCTGGCTAGACCTGGGCTCTGAGACAGGAACCCTGAAATCACCCCCGCTGCTGAGAGCTGCACTGTTGGGGTGCAGCCTGGCTGAAAGCCCTGACCAGAGTCAAAACTGAAAGCAAGCAGCTACTCAGATCTTTAAGCAGCAGAACATAAAAATATTTCAGTTCCAAGAGACATCTCCAAACACTGAATGTCCTTAGTTTGGTCTTGAGATCTTGATTACACTTGCAAATGAAATCATCTTTGTTTAAAGTCATACATCAGTGAAAGACACTGCAGTGTATTATATGGTTGGAAACAAATTAACAAAGCTCTACAAAGAGTAGAAAAATGTTATTTATCCATCTGAGTTTATCTGAATATCAGCAGTTTAAGAGGCACAATGGAGATGTTGCACATTTAACAAAAAGCTTAAGTCTACAAATTTTCTCACGTGCGTGGCAAATCTTTCTTTAAAAGCTGAAATCGTGGTTACAGTAACTTCCTATTCAGTCATTTCCTTAATTAAAGCATTGAACTTTAATGTGAAATACAGCCATTACCAAACCAGAATGGAATCTGAACAATAACAATCCACTCAAATGGGCAGCGCAATAACCAAAAGTGATGTAAAGAACACTGGCTGATACTTTTTGGTCTGAATCAATTACAGTGAGATACTAAATCAATTCCCCAAGATACTAAATCAAGTTTTAGGAAACTCAGTATTAGATCAAAAACACACTAGCCACATTGATGTCATGCAGTGAAAAATCACCACAAATGTGCTCTCCTTGGTAAAGTGTGGGGGTTTATTTGTTTTTTATTTTTCTCCAAGTTCTTTGAAGGCAATGTTTTTAGTCCAGGGATACGTATGTTACAGTGTAGTCTCAAACATCTGGACTACTCTGTAACTAAAGATCGTTCAGAGTGAGACTTATCTTTGGCACCTTGCCTCCTTTCTACTCCGATATCACAGTCCTCAGTGGTGCCCAAAAAGCACCCAAATGCACTAAATGCCCTCCCTTTAAGCAGGCTCTTTCCTTTGGATGATCCCTGCATTCCCACCTGTCCTTGCCTCCCATAAATGACTTCAGCAGCCAAAAAGCTACCACCTCCAAGGACATAGGCCAGCACCGTTCACCAGAGGCAGGGCCTGTTCCTTTAGCACAGCTGGAATCTGGCTGTACTCAGCACTGCTGATGACTGCTGGCTTTCAACAGCACAGTGCAGGACAGGTGCTGGGAGCTCCGGGAAAGACTGCAGGCACTGCTCCATCTCTGTGAATGTAAATCCTACACAAGCAGCAGAAATGCAGCCTGTGTACTTATACCTAGTCTGTACTGCCAGTCAGTCCCATAGGGCACACACATCATGGGACCAGAGCAACAGGCTGTGATGCTATTCACTCTTTTTTGTCATCCAGACAGTAATAATTCTGCCTGTCATTAGTCACCCAGCCAGCTCACATTTGTGGGTGAGGTTGCACTTGTTGCAGGGAAGGACATGATCTGCTGTTTGCACAGTTTTAGGGCGCTGGAGCATCATCATCCTGAAGACATAAGGCCGCCAGACAATCAAAGCCAACAGCACCTTTGTCTTTGGGAGATTAGTAGGTCATTAAAGATAAGAGTTTAAAAAAGTTGGGTAAATGCTATCAAAATTCTACTGCCTACTATTTAGGATATCTTACACCCATCCTTACATTTCATCAGGCATGTTAGCTACTTGGAGCTGACAGATCCATGTTTCTCCTCCCTGATTTTACTCTCAATAATTTAAAAATAAGTAAATAAAATCCAGAAATACAAATATTAACAAGGTCTTTAACAGCAGTATTTTGAAGTGCACGTTGTTTGCAGTTTGACCCAGCCCCCAGACAGAGGGATTTTTCTTTTCCATGTATCCAGCAGGAATGGTATCATGTTGCAAATTTACTGCAGCCATCTGATTGACGCTCGGCAACACAAGTGGATAGCTACCACAACCAGCTGGATTCTTCTGCAGGCAGAAGAAAACCAGAGAGGTAACTCAGAGCACTGGGCGTCAGGGCTAGGGCCTGCTGGTTGCTCTAGCTGGCTGCACTAACACACTGAGGCAGTGTCCCCAGTTCTGCCAGCAAAATGCAGCATGGGAGCAGGCTGTGCCCTGGTGCTTACTGCAGGACGTTGCCTCTGCATATGGGGAATGCTCCGCAGCAGAGATTTCAGATAAACACAGGTCTTATTTTCACAGCTGTAAATCCAAAGCGATGATTTCTGAGTCTAGTTTACCAATCTGACTTGGCATGAATTTCTCTGTTGCTAGATGCTTGTAAAGCACCAGAAGTATCAATGGGATAGTATCTAAGCAGTAACAGCCACAAGAAAACTGAAATTCATACAGACTAGGTAATACCCTTAATCCTGCTGGATGATATCCACACTAACCAACTGCCTAAGTTCATGACATTCAGTAACACGGTATTAGTAACACTACTTCTACTTTACAATTAAGATTCAGTAACCTATTTTTAAAAACAAACAAACAAAAACAAACAAAAAAAACAAAAAACAAAAAAAAAACCTAGCACTTGTGTAAACACCCTGTTAAACAAGCAGACTGATGCACAGAGAAGTTGAGACTTTGTTTATAATGAAGATACTTTATTACAGAGAAACTAAATCTCCTACTAGCTTGGTCTTCAAACTGAATGGGTTTTTCAGGTGATGGAAGTGAGCATTGTGCACGGTTCTGGGCCTGATTACTTCCTGCAGGGATGGTTTTGTCATTGTGCCACCACCCCTCCCCAGCGACTTCTAAACAACCCAGGGTCACTGTGTCCTCTCTTTAATTAGTATCTCACTGCTGGAGGGCGGGGAGAATGTCAAGGAAAGAAAGAATGAGAAGACACCGTAAACAAAGGCCCTTGGGGGCATCTTAACAATTTGGACAAGGAATGGAAAAAATGCTCCATTCTTTTGTTGGTGATAAGAAAGAAAAAAAAAAACAAAAAACAAACAAACAAAAAAAAACCCGTTGTTGTGGGCAGAATTTCAGTTTTAGTTGTATGAATTTGGATAAAAAGAGAAACCATGCTATAAAAGAAACACATTTTGTTCCCAAGATGGCTTTATCATCCATCAGATGAGTATAAAATCTACATTTTACGCGAAAACCAACCAAAAACGTGCTGTTCCAACCAGAAAGCAGCTGAAGCCCTATGGGCTGTTCCAGTAAGAGCCATAACTGAGCCAAACCGGGGTGAAAGCAATTATTTTTATTTGCATTAAAACATCCAATGTTTTGGGGATTATTTGCACAAAAGTAAATAAAAGCTGAAATGAGTAGCCTATTGCACTAGTGTACCTTACACCTGTATTCTCCAGAACAAAAACTACAGACAATCTACAAATGAAGTAAAATAGCACACAAAGCAGTGAGAAGAACCCCACCTCTTTACACTAGATAATTAGCTTGCCCTGGCAGTTCTCTAGACTAACAAATCAGAAAATAGCAAACATCACTGAAGTTAAAGACTGTCCTTATCAAATAGGAAAATTTGTGCATATGAACATATGGTTTACGAGTTAAAAACGTACCTTTTTTTACTTTCCTGAACCTGAGTACATAATGAACTAAGTTCCAGGTAAGGCAGGACATAAGAACCAGCATGACTGACTGCTGCTCAGCACGCATAAGGATCTAAACATTCCGTTCCTCTGTTTGAAATTTAAGTACTACCATGCAACTTGGGTTTGGTGGGTTGTACTTCTCAGGTTTGTGTTTAGGCCCTGGATCAGGAAGTCAGATGAATGATAGAATTATGGTAACAACTCTAATGTGCAGCTTCATTGCAAGAAGTTTTTGTTTTGTTGTGCATTTTGTTGTGTTCCCATACCCTGAGCAGGCGAGCCACCACAAGGTGGGTTTCAGATTCACGGGTGTAAGCCTGGCTGTGAGCTGACTGTTATTTGGTGGTTTATAGTCTGCACCACATGAGAGACACTCACCAGTGCTCAGCTAGCGCAGTTTCTACCTTTGGACTGTAGTATAAGTATACCCAGAATCTCACACTTCATTTTAAACATCTAAAAACGCAGAAACCTCTAACCTCTTCTATGTAATACTGTAATGCTACCCTAAAGAACAGCCTGACTTTTAATGATTGATTTTAAATAAATCAGATGTCATTCTTAAATCTCTTTTTCTAAAATTAGTTTAATGATGTTCATGATCAGGCTTGGGGAGATGCCAAACATGGAGGGCAGGTAGCACCATTCGTCATGCACTGCCTCTTTCCCATCCCCAACTCATGCAGCCACCATAGAACAGTCTTCTTTAAAAAGAAAGCAAAAACAAACAAACAAACCCAGCAAATGAATGCACAAACTGGTTGAGGGGAACTAAAAAGCACATTTGAAATGTATAAATTTCAGCTTTAATAATATTGACATTGATTAAAGATTTCCATAGTGAGCAATTTACAAGAAATTACCTCAGCAGGGTGATTGGATCTGGTTTCATAATGACAAAGTTCCCTAACTCCACAGTATTATATTCCAAGCAAGCTTGTATATTAAGTTTAATTTCACTTTTTTCAGGAAGTGATTTTACTCAAGATTGAATACAGCTGTTAGCAGAGTTCACTGTTCCAAAACTGCTTCTACGCACAATGAGAGGGGAGAAAAAAAAAAAAAAGTGTTCCATGAGGTGTGGATTCACATTCTGACTTTGAAAGAACAGAATACATCAGAGAAGACAAGCTCCACGTTCAGAAATATTCCTGAAGAAATAAAGTTTTCAAATATGAAAAGAATGGCAGAAAAGTCTGGGTAACGTGTTTGGTGACTTACAGGAGTTGCTCAATCTTCTCTGACAACACAAACCTACCGTACTTGCTGGCTTTAAGAAAAGAAATGGTGGTAAATACACCGCCTCTCGTTCTGTTCCAAGCATTAGAATTAAAAACCCATTTACAGGGGCTCATTTCATGTACTATTTCATCTTGATTCTGTTCTTTTAATATGCACAGCAACGCATGCTGGCATACAGAGCAGGGCCTCTGCAGAGGAAACGCTGCCAGCTAGAAACACAGGATGTAATCGAGACCACAAGAGACACATACTCGGTTATAAATGCAACTATGCTGGAGGTATGGGAAAGAGAAAAAAAAAAGTCCTATTTTTCTCTGCCAGCTTTAATTGTTTCGGTGACATTCTCCCACTCTCATTTTGTGCCAGCATAATGAAAAGAAAAATAATCAAACTTAATTACATTTGCAGCTAAGATAACTCCGGGATGCAACGTGCAGCAGGGCAGCTCCCTTCTCCTGGCAGCCACTTGCCGTTTGCTTTACACACCCCTCCTGAGGAGCCCTGTTCTGTTCCTTATGAAATGCCATCTTCAGCAGGATGATATTATCTGCTCAAACAAGGCCCAAATGCATCATGTAAAACGCTATTAAAAGGCAGTCAAGGGGGAAAAAGTAAAAATCAGCGAATCTCAAAAAAGGAGTGGTTAATTCAAATTTAAGAAGAAATATAAACTAACAGTCAAACTTCCCACTGGCGCCCGTATCCTGGTTTGCGAGAACCAGGACGCAAAGCAGACAAAAACAGAGCAGAAGCTACACCAGTTCATTTCTTTCCTGCCGCAAAACCTCTTCCCTAACGCCATGAAGCGCAAAGGAGGTTTCTCAAACGCTTCATTCAGGTTTCGCTCACGAGCAGCGTTCACCACAGCACGGCATAAGGCCCTCGAAGAGGGCGTTCCCCCACGCGGAGCGAGGCGCGGCCGCGCTGTACGCGCCGCGGAACTCCTCCGAGAGCTCCGGGGCCGTCATCCATGTTGTCCGCGCGGCACCGCCGCCCGCTAGAGGGAGCCCGCCGTTCCCCGAGGTCGGGAGAATGAAGTCCGTTCGATGAAGGAAACGGAACGTGGACTTACTCCCGAGAGTTTGCTGCGATGTATTTGGGGCACCTCGCCAGCCGCCCACAGCCTCTGGTGCTGCCAGCGCTTTCCGTGACTCATCGCAGTATATAAAGCCACCCGGAAGGTTGGAGGCTATCACCGTTACGCGGTATTTATATAATCTCACCCGTTTGTAACACGCTTAAAAATAGGATAGAAGTCAGAACTGTCCCTGAAATATTTTCTGTGTGCACATACTTAGTCTGAGAAGCAGACCCACGTGCATGTACAGATACATGTACAGATGCAGCCCTCGAGCGGCCGCTGTTCAGCCCTCGCAGGGCTCCCTGTCAGATGCATGGAGCGCAGATTAAACCCGGCTTTGCTGAAGGCAGTGGATATTTTATCTCTGAGCCCAGTGGTGAATAACAATCCTGGATGCGCTTCTCAAAACCACAGCCTCCAGGGTGAAACACGCCTGCGGTAATGAAGCATCTCCTGGGACAGCCCATCAGCCACAGAAGCAGCTGGAGACAGTCCTTGGATGCGTCTGTCAGTTCATCTGCATCTATCCAAAATGCTCTCCAGTACCTTCATAAAGCGTGTTTTGTGCAGATGAGCTGTTTACTGCCTTCATCAAATGAACCAGCAGCAGAAGGCCAAGTCCCAGCTTTCCCCATTAGATGCTTCTCCTTTGGAAACAATTGCTCTAAGGGAAAGGAAGAGAAAGCTACATTGCACAAAAGCTGGAGATACATAGTTGAGCAGTTAAACAACGCTGTTTGTGACAACAGTTTGGGGTCTATTCATACGCATTTTGATCTTGCACTACAGGCTTTTATTTCAGCATCCATTGAAATCCAGTTATTACCCATTTCCTTAAAACATTAATAACAGATTGCTGATATACTTGGAACATGGTTTATCATTTTAATCAAGTATTTGTTACCCACACTTACAGTTTGCTATTCCTCAGATCCTAACCTGTATACTAATTATGAACTTTCTTTCAACAAAAGGACTGCAGTACAAATGTCTAGATATTCAAAGTTAACACAAAACAGAGGTGAAAGCACCCAGCTAAAGGTTTGCCCTTAGGAAATAAAGACTGTCATGGTAAGCGGGTCTATTGATTAACAAACCACACTGGGATGTGAGGGAGCTATGCAGTTTCTGTTCTACTACTGCCACTGTTGATTCCTCCACTGTGCATTCATTCTCCTGCAGTAAAATACACATACAGTCCTGGGATCTTACTTTAAAGCTATTCCAGACCTACCAATAAAAAACAAGGAATATTAGTACAATATTAGAAGTATGCTTGTTTTTTACCTACTGTTACTTTTACATTCATATTTCAACATTTTAAAAACTGTTTTTGTATACAACTTGAGCAATATTTTTTCTACCCTTGAAATTTAAATAAGATTTGATGTACTGCGACTATTTATTTGATCCAGTGTTATCAATGTTAACCTTAAAGCAGTTCTCTCCATACACTTGTAGAGTGTAAAATAGCTTTGTCCACATATCATGTTACCTGCTCGGCATCTCAATGCCTGTGCCAATCTTTTCTAATTCGTTAATAAAATACCCGGGAAATTCAATTCGGTCCATTTGCTCAACCTTTCAATGCTTTTGATCCCTTCATAATGTAGAAGGGGAATTAGAATACTTCAGAGTATTTAAAAAAAAAACCACTGCTATTAAAGAGAACAAAATCTACATTAAATAAAATGAAAAAACTGCATTGTACAGTCAGTTGACCAGCACTGACTTAGGCAGGGTCAAGAAAGCCACTATGTGGAATGATGTTTCAATTCTTGATTTGACCTAAAGTCTGGATACTTTTATTATTTAAACAAACTGGCAGGCCACTGCAAATATTATAAAATAGATCATGCTTACAGGAAATACAGAAAATGGAAATATGGAGACAGACATCAGACAGGAAGCTTTGCATTTGCTGCCTGCAAATGTTCCCGATGGGAACCAGATCTTATGTAAGCATCTGATTGTCAAATATATATATATCTCTGGACAAATTGTATTGACAGGCCAGTCTTGCAACAGGAAAGCTGATCCCAGTCTAAAAGCAAATTAGGGCAAACAGGGAATTACATAGTTGCAGTGTAGTTCTCCCAGAAGCAGAAATCTGGATTTATTTCTCTGAAGGCACTAACGAGTTTTAACTAAAAGGAAGGTTCAGGTATTGCAGTGTTTTAGAAGACACCCCTGCTGCTACACTTTCTACTGTCTTGGGCACTCCTGGACCAATATTTTATCTTGATTATTTGCAGGCTACTTAAGATATCCATTACTGGAAAACTAATGACTAACAGGTAGTCTGGGATGAGGGAAATCTGGGACCTGACTCATCGCTCCCCATGCTCTACGTAGTCATTTATTCTGGTGTCAGCAGACTACTGAAGATATGACTTAGATTTATATGAAGACTCTGGACAAGACACATTATGACCACTCTTTTTTTGCTATAAGTAATTTGATGTGGGGTAGGGGAATTAAGAATCACAGCCTCTGTCTGTCCAATTTAGGGACACAGAGGAAAGCTATGATAATCAGCATACAATAATAAAGACATTCCTTTTATTTTCTGGTACACTTGGTTCAATCTTAAATACAGGGAGGCTGAAATTGTCGTTTGATTTCTTTGGGTGTCAGCTTCTTTTGCACGTGAGGCCATGGCCATGCTCCTTACAAGCAGACATTTCACTTAAAAAGACCTAAAAAAATAAACCTAAATATGAATTTTAACCAGTGTTCTATGTTTCAAACTTACTCGTTAAAGTGCTTAAAATCACATATGCTAAAAAGAGAACTACATGACTTAATCCAGATTAAATTTGCCATAGAAATTCCTTTTTCTTCTTCGAAATAATGAATTGAGTTGGATATGTGTAACAGGATTTCAAAAAACGAACTAAAATAAAAAGGCTTGGTTTCACACACCATTTTCAAATTCAGCAGAGTAAGAGGAAAGGAACAAACCATTATTTACTAATTTCAACTTAGTATTTCTATTTATTTAAAAAAATTAGGAAAGAAACTATTGGTATACTGCCAAATCTGAGCACATTCAGGCATTGATGAGGTCTGCTTCATAGGGTACAAAAGTGGTTCTAAGCATTCCAACGTTTATTTGAAGAAGAAGGTATATATGCCACATGCCATCCCTACTTCTGCTCCTGAAGTTCCTATCACTGTAATTGAGCATAACTTTTTTTCTTACAAAAGAACCTTCTAAAGGAGAACTGCACTGTGTTCTCTAAGTGTAGTAGCACTATTTTCTTCTGGGTCCAAGGAGGTCTGGCTTGCAAGGTGGAAGAGCTGAGCCCCACACTGTTTCCAATCAAGACACTCAGAGGCACAAATTATTGGGGTTTTGTTTTGCTGTTTTCTTTTTAAACCCAAGTTATTTATTTTTTTTCCTCCTTTCAGAAGTGTATCAATTGATAAAACCAATGCTGGAGATAAAATGAACAACTCCACTGTATCACTTTCTTCCAAATTCTGAGAGAACTTCACAGCATAAAATAATGCTGACTCTCTTGATCTATGTATAGATTTCTCACTCACTTAGTCATAAAGAACAGAAGTCAGGTCAGAGAGGAGGAGAATTATGGAGATAGTTCCATACTGACTTGGAAATGGTGGCCGAATAGCAGAGACAGATTGGATTTAAAATGTTATCCTGCAGTGGCTGCTATCCTGGACAGCTTTAGGTTGTATTTGTCTGCTCTTTGAGAAGAAAATGGTGTCTTCAGCTGCAAAATGCAGAGCTTTCCCGAGACAAGCAAAGAACTTAGCCCCTTAGTAAGTAAAAACTGTGACACAGACTCATAGGAAAAGATGTGGATTTGCTATTGATTCTTCTTCCATTCTGCCCCTTTTAGCCTGTGATTCTGACAACAGTGGGAGCACAGCGCAGGGATGACTCTTAGGGAGGAAGAGACTCACTGGAGTCAGGCACAAGGTATTTCCTGAATTTATTATTTTCAAGCAAAAAGTTTTGAAAGCCTGTTGTCTGCTATTTCAGACAGTAATTTGTTTCCTCTATGTTTGAAATGTCAGATCTTGCCACGCAGCTAGAAGTCGAGATTCACAGAAGTCATGCTTTTGTGTAGCACACCAGAACGTACGTGCATAAACATTTTAGAATAATTAGAATATGTTATAGTTACAGATGGGAATATGGTATTTCCATAACACATGTTAATGAACAAGATATGTTGTCACTTCATTATAAAACACCCATTAATTTCTACTCAGTTTTCAGTGTTTAAAATAACAATCCAGGGTTTCATCTTTCCACAAAAGATGGCCCAAATAAAGAATGATTCTTTTGGTTAATTATTTTCCAATCTAACTCACTGAGCATATTTTTTTCTTACACTGAAATTACTAACAGGATTTATTTAACATTTTTCATTCTTGAAGCACTGCACAAATAACGAATCCTCTCAACTCTATTAATACTATTAGTATTTATTATTACTGCTCACTGCTATTACTGAACTATTCATTTACAGATGGTGGAACATCTGTAACCATTTTAGGCGGCCATCCTCAAGAGTAAACAGAAGACAGCAAGCTTTGAAACTTTTTCCCATTTGTGCATTAGTGTTTAAAAGTCTTTTCATTAACTCAGCATGAAGTCGAATACTCGGTGTCTTAACACCTTCACAATTAAATCTTTTGCTCATTTATGCCATGTTCAGCCTCACTGATAGTGGCCAACAGATAAATGTCATTCAGTCTTAGGCTTCTCAGCCTAAATAAAGAATAAGTAGCAGCTCCCAAAGTTATCTGTAACCAATCATTCCAGGCACAAGGGGTACTGAAGAACAAATCCATCATTCTCCAACCCTTTATGGCCTTAAAACATATCTAGTGCTTCAAGGGGTTGTCTTGTCACCAATCCCTAGCAGTTACTTCAGTAGCTCTGGAAATGATGCTATCCTACTTTCCACAGAAGGTGGTACAACATTGGGCGCTGTTGATTCACTTTACTCCCACTTTTGGAAGCTTGCCACCCCCTCAAAAAGGGATGACTATGCAATTCTACTCTTTTTTTTTATCTCCCTGCTGAGAGCACAAGGAAGGGTGACAGCTGAAGTAGTGGCCTGTGTAACTACAACAAGCACAGGAGGAGATTGGCTTCTCATTTCATATTACCAACACAAAGCCATTGAACACTGGCAACTTTGTTCACATTCTACAAGCTATGATTTTAGATAATAAGCTGATGCTGAAAATCAGAGACATTTTGGAGAAAAAAAGATTTTTTTGAAAAATCAATTGCAAATGGAATCTAGACGTGTCAGCATCATTCCTGCCTTTATAAATTATACTCTTATAGTAAAATCTTAAGCATTATAAATGATGATATATTAGGTGCAAAGTAAGTAAAAAATGAATTCTCATGTCACTTTTGCTAATGTTTTTTGAAAAATTTATGAAAAGCAAAGACACAGAGAAGCAGGCCACAGAGGCAGAAGATGATTAAAAATTATTTATACTATCTAGTTCAAATCAACCCTTATATCAGCCAACAACAAGATAAAGAATATATTCCTACCTTTCAGAAACCAGGGCAGAGAAATAAGGACAGAGCTTTAAATATAGAAGGAGGTATTTGATCTGGAAGTTGGAATCTCAAGGAGTGTCCAGAGACCACATGCTCATAAATCTGAGCTAAGTCCTGCCATTAACTTGATATCAGGGTTGACGACCACACAACAACAATCCTCACAAAGGTTACTGAAAGTACACCCAATTATCTCATTCTAACATTTTTCTTATTAAATGATTAAATATCATATTTCAAAGTGATCTTTAATTATAACTGAGCTTTTAAAATCTTGAAAATGAATTGTGTCAAAGAAAGACATAGGCCAACCTGAAGGAGAATAGTTCTGACTTCTTACTTTATTAAAATTTCTAAAAATGTTCCAGTTCTGGGGAACTGTAAACACATTTTCAACTGTCAGCAACACAAAAAATGATCTATTCAGATAATGGCAAACGTCTGAACACATTGTTAGACCATCCAGTCCTTTGATCCACTTTATAAGTCATACAAATACAGAGATTAGATGTGACCATGTTTGAAATTGTTTAACAGAATCTCTGAGGGAAAACAGATTCCCTCAAGGTGTTGGAATGGTAGAGAAGGCTGGCAAACCTTCTTGGCTGCAGAAACACCTGCCTGTGGCACACTGCTTCTCTGTGTACCGAGGGATCACCAGTATCTCAGCATCCACACACACAGCCACTCGCCACTACTTTTGTTTGTTTTTAACTAACCGCAGATATGAAGTGCAGTGTGCCATGCCCTGTTTACACGAATCAAAAGACCTATTTACAAATACAACAGATAGGGTGTCCTAGCCTTTGCAAATCTGAGTTCTCCACAAATACAGCACATTTTCCTCATTTCATTTTCCTTTTATGAGCTTATACCGTGTTCTGCGGCACAAAAATGATTTCTCCAGCAGGAATAGACTGACTGGATTATTTTTTAATGCTCTACAACTGCAGTCATTAATCTTTACTCAGGAGAAGGTGCTCATTTTCCCTTTATTTCCATACTTTGGGATTGAATTCATTTCCTCATCTCATTTGTAATAATGAAAATAAGCATCTATTCTTTACATACTTCATTAGGCCTTTTACAGTGATTGTTGGGCTACTTTATATCAAAGGCTAAAAAATCCAGTATGGGAATACTCCAATGCTATAGCACAGGATTTTCTTCAGAAACTCCCTAATTCTAGTCCTGGTTTCAGAATTAGTTTTTCCTCCACTGCAGCATAAAAGCAATTTTTAATATTTAATTTCTGTATCCCATTCATACTTACAGATTACAGGGGGTTCTTACAAGGCTATATTCTCCATGGTAATACCACGGATGTAAAAAATGAATACCAGCCCACATAAACACATTCACCTTCATAGGAGAAAGATCTAGAAACACAATAAACACAATTGTTCTCAGATTGTTAGGACAAAGATCTAATGTTTTACTTTGCTGATCATTGGTCATCGTTTTCTCCAATAGCAAATGAGAATCCAAAAAGCTTCTTAAATATTTCTTCCAGCAACAGTGCTAGCATAAACATTTTCCCCCTTATCCTCCTTGTTCCTGGTATTCATTTTTGCTGTTTATTTTTAACCTGGACTGATTCCCAGATCTATTTCATTGTATGGTCCACTAACAGCAATGCTGGCATTGCTGATGGAGTAATGTAGGGAGAAAGAATGGCTGATGACAAAGAGGGATGCTTCAGTACTGCCACGTAACTGTACCTCTGAAAACACAGCTTTAGTATTACAGTGTATCTTCTATATAATGGGATAGTAATATAAATCGAGCTGTAGACATCAGAGCACAAATCATGAGCACTTAACATTCTCCCCCTTAGACCCTCTACTTGTGCCACCTGTTTCTGTTGATAACACACAACCCAAACTCTGTTGACTACTGTTGAGCAGTGAATGTCCTCACTGCAACTGAGACTTTGATAGATGAGCATTTGCAAATCTTCCTCTAGTAGTTTGAGGTACTCCTGCCTCCAGATGTCCTTTTTGCTCTTCTGACAAAAACAAGTAGCAGAGAGAAGAAGGGAATGACTGAGCCTCAGCTGCTCCCAGTGCAGAGTGCAGTATCTTAGCTCAGCAGCCTTTAAGCTTTCTCCCACATCTCTCTCACACAGGACTAGGGTTACTCTCCAGCCAGTCCACCTCCTTACAGTAAGGATACTCCTATTCCCACAGGATAGGTTGAGGAGGAGGTTGGAAGGTGAGCTTTCACGTACTCTGTTTCTGCTCATCTGTATTCCCTTGGCAGCACTGTACCCAATCCCTTTCCCAAATAGATTTTTTTCTCAGTGAAGCTCTACTTCACTTGCAGGTATATTCCTTTTTCACTTACTCCCTACATCAAACTTCCTTCTCTGCTACCGGCTAGTTACCAGGGGCACAGTGGTTTATAACCAGGGAAAGTGAACCTAAGTGGTAGTGCCTTACTTCAAGAAAACGGCTAAGGCAAGGGCAGCTGACCCCTCAATGCTGTCTCTCCTCAAACAGCTATTAGCCAGGAGAGGCAAGGCTCTGGATGGCCTGTGGTTAGCTGGGGAAAATAATGTCTGAAATATGTGTAGCAAGATTCACCAGAGTTAATCTCAGAAAACCCATAAATTATCACTTGCATAGGAAAAGTTTAAGAAAGCATTTTTGTCATGTTTCTCCATTCTGTCACTGACCAGCATCAAGAGGTTTGAGGTCAGGATTAGCAGCAAGGAGGCACAGCCCGTTGCTGTTTCAAAGTGACTGCCATTTGTGACACATTCTGAGTTATGACTTTAACAGGAGAAAATGCCTCATGACCAGAATTACTTGGGTGGAGCCTTCAGCCAAACAAAAGCTGAACACCAGCCAATTGATGCTTTCTCTTGATGATGTGAATTTGTAATCTGATTATGAAAATGAACCTTAGGAAGGCATCAAGTAATCTCCAGCTGAGGACTGTCGGTAGGGTTGGGCAGTTTTACGCAGTAGTTTGTAATAATTCATTTGCTATGATGATTATGTCATATTTAATACACAGTTCCCTCTAAACTCCTATGGCATTCACAATATTGTTGGGAAAATAATATCCAAGTTTACTGTGATAAGCTACAAACAAAGAAAATGTTTTTTTTTACAGAGCTTTTCTGCCCATACTGATCTTAAATACATTTCTGCCATAGCTTTAAAGGCAGACATCTTCCAGAAACAGGAAAATAAAAATTAAAAAAACCCTAGCTATGGTTCAGCACAAGTAAATGAACAAGCCTTCTGTACTGCTACTCCCAAGCAGAAAGTTTACAAATGTGTTGTCTTCTGATGTTCTTGTGCAACAGATACTCAGAGTATCAAAAGATCAACTTCTAATCCCTGCTTGCCACGTTATTTTTTTCTCCTATCCAGCAATTCCATAAAGCGAAATGGTGCCCACATGTAAAAACTTCAGTAGCTCATGCTATTTTGATTCATCTCTTCAGTGAAGTAAAAGGACTTCTGCTTGCACCAGAAAGTTTTAATTCTGCTTTTATTTTCCTAGTTCCTTCATAACCCTGAGAACTCTCATGTTCTTTTCTTTACCGCAGTCTACCCTCAGCTAACACAGGGTACATCTACACCATCTTCCCCCAGCAGCTCTGAGGTTACACTGTCTGTACCCACAGAGCAGCAGCCACTGAGCTGACTCCTCAGCACGGTCTTTAGCTCAGGATAAGCACTGCCCCAACACCGTTTCCATTCAGCTCAGAGTTAAAACAAAGCAAGCTTATGGTAGCATGAAGAAACACGTGAAAATACCTGCAGGCTCTCCTTAGGGGGTTTTATAGCAGCTGCCCTGCTAATCGAGGAGCACTGGGGGATCTCAGGAAATTATAATGAATTTTGCTCTGCAGTACCACAGCAGTCTCTGTAGCTTTTGCTGTGAACCAAGAACTCATCGATTAGGTTGCTGGAAAATGAGAGAACACCCCCACTAAATTAGAGGGCTGCTAAAGAAGGGCAAATTGCATTTTTTATGTGAGGAACATACCCCAAGGAAATAAAAAAGAAAAATACGAGAATCCTTTCTCTCTCCACTGAGAGCTGTAGAATTAGCTTTTCTCACTGTCTGGGTAGCACTACTGTTAGAGTTCAGTTTATAATAAAAAAGTTTAAGCCTCCACTGCCTCCCTTCATTTGCCATTAGAACTTCACTAAAGGTGACAGGCATTTCATTTTCCTCCAAATCCATCTGTGACGCGCATCGGCGCCGCGCTCCGTGCAGCGTGCGCTGGGGATGCTGGGAATGCTCGGCCATGCCCAGATCCAGACCTTGTGTTTAAGCCGCAGCTCCTGCCAGCTGGAGACACATTTAACATTCCCTGCATGACTTCAGCAGCTCAGCCACTTTCCCACATTCCACAGCTGGCCTCCCACCACCCTGCAGCTTGCGAGCACGCAGCACAGGGGTCATATCCTTGCCATCAGTTCTCAAGTAGAGCTTTGCTATTGAAAATGCTGGAGAATGATGCTTAAACTACAGTGGTGTTACACGGCTCATCTCCCATACACCCTGGTCTCCCAAAAGTGACACAGCTATGTACAAAAAAGTACTTTCCATTTGTTTGTCAGCTCCTCTATGTTATAGACAAGGACTGCATATCTTGGAAGCCAAAAAATTGCTGGGTGGCAACCCTGCAATGTCACAGAACAAATCCTTACTACTATGAGTAATCCCAGCACTTTACAACAGGGCACATTTGGAAATAAACTCTTTCAGGACTGCATCCATGGGAGTTTACTGTTAATAGTCCTTTTCTTCTGACTGCAAATTCATGCTGCTTCACGTGGATGGCCCATCTATTTCTATCCTTGTGAAGAAATTAAAAAAGATAAAGAAAGGAAGCATGAAGTTTGGAGATTTAAAATTTTTATTACCATACTTTGCTTAATGGGAGAAGGCATGTATATTTTTAATGTCTATAAGTTCAACCTTCTCATGCCTTTTTTGTTATGCTTTTTATACCATGAAAAAATAAAGAGTAATGAAATTCTGGGAGAATTAGTGAAGACATTCACATTCATTAAGTAGCAAGATTTTGTGACAGCGGCTTCCTAACAATTCATTCTTCTCAAAAAAAAAAAAAAAATACAGGTAGTCAAACAACTTAAAGGTTAGATATCATGATAGTATGGCGACAACGACTAGGAGGGAAACCTATTGTGTGATCTGTAACTGGATTCCTCATCTATTTAACTCCAATCACATCAGTGGTTAGGGACTGTACAAATAAAGTTGCTCGCACAAAGTTAAACCTGGGGGCGTCAGACAGAAAGGTTAGCAAACACATTTCAGTCTTCCCTGAAAACAGTGAACGAGACAGAGTGCACAGATCATTGACTTTCTGAGGTACAGCACAGCACTGTTAGCAACACCAGACTGGTTTGTGCAGCTGAAGGTAGCACCAACTGGGTGCACCAAGTCTACTGAGACAACTACAGGAGCTGGCTCATGCATCTGGACAGGGAGTCAAAGCAATGCCTGGGAAATGCTCAAGGATCATATTTAGGACATTATTTTGAGACATAAATAAGACCCAATCTCTGTTCAGCACCTTACACTGGATCCAAGCATATACCAGAAAATACCTATTAGAAGAATATGCAGTTTATTTAGGCAATTGTTATTTATTTGCAGTAATTGTTATAACACTTTATTTTATTAATAAAGTTAATGCCTTAAACAATTCAGACCATGATGCTATCATTATAACATAAAGACATCTGGCCAACATTTTGAATTATCAGATAACATCCTTCCTCTTACTTTAAAAAGTTAAGTCAAAGATGAAAAAAAAAAAACTATAACTAAAATAAAAAGCTATCTTCCTTTTACAATTAAAATAAGAAAGACAAAGACAGAAAGACAGAAAGAAAGACAAAGACAGAAAGAAATATTTTGTACATACTATTCTCTATAAATTCCTGTTAAGCTACATTGCAGTTCAGGAGTTACCATAACAAGTAAAATACAGTCTAGCTCTAAACACACCTAATGGAGATTTATCATGGATGCAGTGACAAGTCCTTATCTGTGCTGGGCTGCCTGGCACCAGCACACAGAGCAACCAGATACAAATGCATGCCATTAGGTATTATTAAAAGAAAAATGGGCTGCCAGTGAGAAGGTAGATATATATTAGCAGGCACAGAATGTTTATTAAGACAATTATTTACAGCCATAAGATATTCAGTGAAGTACAATTATTTTAAATGCCTTAAAGGAAATGTGATGATGGCAATTCAAAGCAAACCGGTTGCAATGGCTTTCAGAGTCTACCCATTTATTCAGGAGGCATAAACCCACTCAAATTGGTGGAAATACTCTGGATTGAAGTTGGTCAGCTTAGCCATAGACCCCAAAAGCTTATCCATGGGTCCAGTTTTTGGAGGTGCACTTAACTCCCTACATGGTGTTTCTGCATTTTTAACATTTCAAAATATTTTAAAGTAAGATGCCGAGATGCCTGGCCTCCACACCAAGATACAGAAAGCATTTGGCTTGAATTTAGTTTTTAACTTCATTTGCACAGAAAGTATAGGCTCATATTAATTAAAACCAAATCATTGCATGCCCCCTTTAAAAACACTGCTAGTTCTGGCAGTATGAGGATTACCACCACTCTCATAGCAGTCACTTGCATCCACTTCCAAATACCTTCTTTTACAAAGACCAGTGGCTCAGACTGGCTGCTGGGCATCTCCCATCTAGTGCATGAGGAGCTCCCTAGCGAGGTGTCCATGCTGCTTGGAGTTATTTGGACCTGCCAAGAACAGAAGCTATCAGGAAGTTTCTGAGTAAGCAAAAGCAGTGAAATTTGTAGGGATAAAATGTTGCTACTCCACAGGATGTTTACCTCCTAGGAGTCATGATGCACAGATAGCAGGAACACGGGCACATACAAATCCCTATCTCAGCAAGCAGCAAGCCTCTGTGGCTCACAGTGGACACAGTTGTGATTTGCAGCAGTGATTTCCCTTCAGGTTTAGCATTTCCTTTTCCTCATAGCAGCCCACAGTTCTCTCACATCTAAATAACCAGCCGCCACCTAAACCCTAGGAGTGCCCAACTTTGTCTCCACCTTAAAACCACAAAGCAGAGCACCAACTGCTTTGCTCATGCAGTGAATTCCTCTCACTGTCCACACACTTACTGTCCATTAATTTATGGACTTAGAGCATAAACATATTAATTCCACTTTGCAAGCCAGGGACTTTCTGTGGATTCCCAGACTATACGATGATCCGTCTAAATTTAAAAGAACTCACTCAATACCAGAGGAACATTTTTGTATTAAAAATAGGAGGGAAAGGTACTGGCAGTAACTGGCAATGTAATACCAACCCCATCAGGTTGAAAGGCTCGATTCAAAGGAAAGTAATTTGAGAAAATTGATTTTAAATGGTAGTAGAATTGCTGAATATTCAGAAACAAAAAAAACTTCTTGAGGGTGCTTGGAAGAGCCCCATCTACCACCGGTAGCAAGCACACGGTGGGATTGCTAACGAATCTGTTTATCACTATGCACACAAGAATCCGTTCCTGATTTCTCTGTGGGGAGCAGCAGTGCTCGCCTGCCACTGCTCCCAGCTACATCACCATCCAGACCAACAAGGTGCCATGTTTCACAAAATGAAAATATAATATCCCAGAGCAGACACCACCGAGGGTCTGTAAACATAAAGTGATGATTATTTGCCTTGCCATCAGCTCTGGTAGAGTAGAATATAATTATTCTATCATAACTGTAATAGACTGCAATTTCAGACAATAATGTGAATAATTTTTGGTCAATGAGCAGTAAAAAACGCCTCAGTGAAAGCAAAGAGAACATCTCTTTTAAGTATTTTAATTACAAGTGCACAAATACTACAAAACCCTCACAATTATCAATGAGCAAGTGTTGTGATTATCTGAAATGGCACGGATTAACATTACAACATCAGAAAGCAGGGGTCAAAAGGTCTTGCTTTAAAAAAAAAAAAGAGTATTTGAATGAAAACATAGATCATTCATGTTTATAACTTGCCCATAAGCTTTGAACTGGACTTCTCTTCTCTTCTGGATGCTGATGAAAATTCTGAGCATTTTTCATATGTAATAGAATCAGTGCTCAGCTTTCTGCAGTGTCATCAGCTGCCTGCAACCTACTTAATCGTCCCAGATTTAAGCAAGTCATATACTGCACATGTAAATTAATATCCTACATTAGCTTCCATTTTTACCTGCAGCCATTAATATTAACAGTTCTTCATTAAAAGGGTTCCCTGAGTTATCGTCTCTACATAAACAGCTCAATAGAAACAGCGCAGCAAATTAATGAGATAACATTAGTTACAAGCACATAAGAGCTATTCTGACATACACATATATAAAATTCACATCACAAATATTTTTTAAATAATTAGAAAAAACCACAGACTTATCATAAAACCGTGTAGGTGATTCTAGAAATTCCCGCTCTTATGATGTACAACACAAGTCTTTATACAACTAATGACAAGCCCAGCTGAAATTCCAATTCAGATTATCCACTTCTGAAGTCTACAACTGCCTTGCTGCTCTAGTATAACTTTGCTTGCTTTTCTTGGGTTAGACTGACAAAGGAAGGATGAGCACCTGGATGGTTATTAGTCACAGGCATAAGGGTTTACAAGCACTATCAACATTAATATTTCAGTATGTCAAATAACTATTAATCCATGTCTGCAACTCACAAATTCAGGTACGCATTCACACTGCAGAAGTGAGTTTGTATTTTACTGCATCCCTACTATTATTTTTTACTACTTTATTTCTTAAGCTCTGTAGGTGAAAAAGTAAAGTTCTGACCCTTGGTGAGTACAGTTATCATTGGATAGAGTTACAAGCGAATGTTCTCTATTCCTGATTGTGTTCTAAGTTCCAAGAATGACGATCATATGAGTACAATGGAGGTCTTTTAGCCATATGCTGACACGAAAGAAAAGTTCAGCTCTGTTGTTTAATTGTTTACGCTCCAGTGCTAGGCAACTCTCCAGACCTTACTGTAAACAATCTTTAAGATCCATCCAGATCAGCACGGTAATGAAGCTTATGCTTTTTACGCTAAACTTTAAATGGCAATTTTGTTGCTGTTGGTTTGTTTGTTTGTATTTTTAGCCATGCTGAAACACGGACATCACACCAGGCTGATCTTTCTATTTTAAAGAATAACGAGTAGCTTCCAGAGCTTTGGTCTAATATTATTTTTACTGGGTGTAATTTTCCTGGACAGAAAATGGATCTGTTACCTTTTGCAGCCTTGCCTAGTGAATATACTCACACAGTCTAAAAAATAGCAACAATAGATTAATAAAAATGAAAGCGCACACTCAACAAGCATGTCAATGAACATTGTAATGGACCAAAAAAACACTTAGTACTTCCACAAGCTATATGGTTCAACTGAAAATAATTATGATCCAACATGTATGCACGCACATAATAACGTAAAACTGGAACTATTAATGTATAATCATTATGAAGTTATTTTTGTTAACGTAAAGACACCTACCAACTACAAAAATATACAATTGAGGCAAAAAAAAAAAATAATGCATAGGACATACATGCTCCTACAAGGGAGAATTATTAGAACTGCAGGCTGGGTGTGTGTAGGCAGATAATTATGAGACAAAGAACACAACATTCCAAACTTAATTTCAATAAAAGAAGAGAGTTCATTTACTGTTCAAAGAACATCATTTACAGTGTTCCAAGTTTCTATTACATAAGTGCTTCTGTTTTATATACTCAGCAGGGCAGTGAAATTTCACTTAAGAAATGACTACTAGATTTGATATGAATGTATAACCTTCATGTGAAATCCTTCAACAAAGATGAGTACTGCAAGATTTGCTTTCTGTAGTTAGCCATTATACTGCAGCGTAACAGAACCACCACTACAGCATTTCTCCAACCTATTTTTGAATACTTACGCAAAGTTCAATGCAAGTTAATAATAATTATGTTTGTCAGAATATAGAAAATGCAGAGCTATGGTAAGGGCAGGACAAATAGCTCGGGCTTAACCTACAGGGATCAGACAAAATATCAAATTTGAAATCATGCAAATATTCTTAACTACATGATAGTTCCAAATGCTATTCCTATGATTAAGCATTTTAAGAATTGTGGCACTGAGCTGAAGGCTGATCAGATTTTATATAAATGAATTACTAGAAAAAGATAACATCTATTTCATGGGAAATAAGGTGTGTACATATATAGTCATTTTGACAATGAGATATACTTATTGCTTTGTTTCCCATCAGGTTTCTAACCAGTCTGACATTATCTAATATTATGCTGGCTACCCAGCCTAATTACTCTCTTCTACTAGAAATATATCTCATTCCAACTATTTCTAATGTGTAATTTGATTCTCCGTCCTTAGCTACATATCAGTCATGGGATACATTCCATAGTTATGAAGTATTACCTTGAGAGATTTTGTGGTTCTCAGCACACAGCCAATTTCTGCCCTGGGATGCAAATGTGCAATTCTCTTTGAAATCTAAACTTCAGCTGAGGCGGTTTTTTTCCTGCATTTAGAGTAAAACACTACTCTGCATTACTCCTTTAGCTTCATTCCCCACCAGTTATACAGCTATTACAGAGCAGAGTTTGTGTCTAATGCCAACGCTTAGTCTAATTAAATTAAATACATCTATGTGTATACATCATGGTAGTTTTTTATAAAGTTAAGCAACTTCACATCCATTTTCTGTGTAGTGCAGCTTTTTATTTATAAAACTATTATTTAAAATAAAGGTATTAATGTATTTATGGTACACACATTCAAGTAGTTACTTGCACACTTCCCTACTGCATAATCTAGGAACCTTCCAAAATGAAATTAAATTCAAGACTTCCCTATAACCTCAGTACTTAAAATTTTCAAGAAAGTAGACATCAAAAAGAATGCAGAGAAATCTCATCTGCATTCTTCTTTGAGTGCTGGGGCTCAGTCCTTACTAGTGTATGCAGGCCAAGTTCTCAGTGAAGTGAAAGAATATTCATTACGTATTCATTTACTTCTGGCATTATTGGATTTAGCTGTCTACTTAAAACTATTAAAAGTATTAATTAGAGGACAATATAGTTAATAGAGTTTTAGTTTACATGATCTTAGTGCAGCAAATTTGCTCAATTAAGTCATCTACACTCACAAATTCACCAGAACTATTCCAAAATAACCTTTTAACAGACATGCAGACATATGAGCATCCATACAGTTATGCAGAACACTCACTAATTCCAGAAACTATTTCCTTACAAGCTGCATTACATTTTAATTTCCTTAAAGCTTTCATAACATTTGTAAGTGTAAAAAAGGTTTAAATCTTGTTAGCATCAATATTCTTCACCTTTGATAACTTTTATTCTCTATGGTTCCAGTGTGTTTACATCACTGTTTCCAAACACGTGGAGCTCCGTCCTGAAAAGTAGAAACTAAAGTCTCGTGTGTCCATACAAATTGTCAGATTAAAGGGAGAATAGATAAAAACACTTGTAAGCAACTCCATGAGAAGGCAATCACATTTCAGCATAAGAATAGCTTTTCTCATTTAGCTGACTTTGAAAGTGGATTAAGCTGTTTTGGACAATGGTACTCTTATTGAAGAAGAAAGCCCCACTCACTTGAAATTATTTGGGGATAATTATTCCAGAATACTTAATAACTCCTTATACCTGGCCTTCCACCAGCGCTCACTGTGCTGGTATTGTGCACAATGCCTGCAAAGCAGTTGTCTCTCAAAGAGCCCTACTGTCAGAATCAAGCGATTAGATGCCAAAAACCATTCTCAGAGGATCACTGCACACGAGAAATGCAGGACAAAACTACATGCTGCCAAAACTCCATGATTTTATCGCTTTTTATAGGCTAGCATCACAAATACACCATTTGGTTAAAAAAAGAACAACAAAAAGAAAACAAAAATGAATGTCAGAAGAAAAAAAAAGGAAAAAGATTAAATCTGAACAAAATAGAAGTTATCTTCTTTCAATCAGATGTAGCTTCAGTTTAGCACATGGAAAGTGTGAAATCATAATCTACTATTTGTCACTCCTTCCTCATAAAACTAAAGCCTTTTTTTGGTCTGCATTGATCCGTAGCGGTAGGCTGGGAGGAAACACACACTCTGTGTTACCTCTCTGTAAAACCATCATTTGCACCACCTCCAGAGGCTACCACAAAGTTGACAGGCATTCTGGCCACCTCACAAAAAAAAAAAAAAAAAAAAAATAAAACAAGCAAATGTGCTCCATCTCTGAGGAACTGAAAACACTGTTCTCTGGTGGTGACATTAGCACTTTAAACCTGCTCTTGGTCTTCCTTTTCCCTCCAAGTGATCCTAATCTGAAGAGATAGCACATCTCTGCTCACCAAAGCAGGCTGTGGTGTTATTTCTAGTCTGAGCTCAGGCTACTAGTAAGGACCTCAGCCTCGGATTTTCTATCTGACTGACAAATGACCAGAGCAACACGCTCAGACACAGAAGGGTTCTGGCATTGTACACACAGTCCAAATGAAAGATGATAACTTTAATACAAGAAGGCCTAGCTCTATCAGCAAAGTTTAAAAACATGAAAACGTTGTTATAAATACAAAATTTCACTCGGGCTGCTGTGTACTGCATAAATTCCACTAAATTCTATTTTATTTCCTTTTTTTTTTTTTTAATAATATTGAGATGGGTGCTTTCTGATTTCTTTTGTTTATCCACTTTCGCCAGGAGTAGCATGCAATACAGTCTAGTGTTAAAATCTGGCTGCCAACTGTTTCTGCATTTAGTCTTTACTATACCAAATATTTCCTCAGCTTTGACTGATGCCAGACTCACCAGGGTAAGAGAATTGATGAAAATATTAAATATAAAAGAAGAAGAATAACATCACCACATCACTTACGAGTGTGCTCAGGAAATCCTTACACTCACCCTAGTTTCAGTGTGATAAGAAAATGTGGAAATTGCAAGAAATAAAATGAAACTGCAAACTGACAAGCTTACCTGTAAGGAATTTCCACAGCATCACAATATGGCCACATCAGTTTAGAGGCAAAGATAACTGCCAAATTTATCCTGCAGATATCCTTTGTCCTCTAATAATCTACATGAAACAAGACCTTTCCCAAAGGTTTTGCCTGTCTATTCCCCAAAATCCCATTGTTTTTGTAGAATAACCTTTAATTTTTGCTGAACTTTAGAAGTGCCCAAAATGAGTTCTTGCAGAATGCTGTCTTAAATCCCCTTTTGTGGGCAAGGCAGCTCTCCCTGGGCTGCCTGGCAGCCAGAGTTGCCTTCCTGTGCCATGCTCTGACACACGAGGCACAGCCTCTCCTCCACTCGGCTCTCTGCCAT
This sequence comes from Odontophorus gujanensis, assembly GCA_013399175.1. Lineage (NCBI taxonomy): Eukaryota > Metazoa > Chordata > Aves > Galliformes > Odontophoridae > Odontophorus > Odontophorus gujanensis. The sequence goes on from VXAB01014052.1 coordinate 418,430, forward strand.
TTCTCTTTCCTGCCCTTTCTGTCTGACTCTTTTCCCTTATCTTTTCTCTACAGCAATTTACCTCTTTCAAAAACTACTGCTCACGCCTTCCCTCCATCTATTTTAGTATTTCTCACTTATGTTTTCTTCTTTTCCTAGCTCAAATGACAAAACAAGGCTAAAGTGATGGGCCTATAGCCAGGTTTAGAGACTATTTAACCCAGAGACAAGCTCAGTGCTGGAGGTGTGAAGAAAGATCTGTGGAACAGCCCAGTTCTGTGCCTGGGCCACCAGCCCAAAGATATCTGCTACTTCGGTGAAGCCACTGTTACACAGAACTGAAGAAACCAAAGGACTCGGGCATTGTTAACCTTAATGGTGTCTTGGTCCATTCTTTCCTCTTTTCCGGATATTATTCCTAAAAGTATCAATTATCAAAAGATTCTCACAAAGCTGTGAAGTGCTCACCATTCCCAGACACAGCTCTCAGATTTCTGCTTCCAGAAAGCCCAGCTCAGTCCCCTGATGTCCTCCAGTAATTAGGTAAGCAGAAATATTCAGATTTGCATACAGCAACCCTTGACACTAGAAAGCCTTCTCTCCTCTATCTCCAAGGTACCCACAGTAAATGGCTCCTGAATTCAGCTTTCGCTGGCATGAACAATACTCTGGCACAGTCTGGAGATCCTACATTTACCACATTTAAATTAAAAAAACGTGGGGCTGTAGTGAAATAAATACAGAATGTTACAACGCTTTTTATTTTTTAAGATTAGCTTGCAAAAAAAAAAAACAAAATGAAGATTCTCCTTCATGATTTTCTGCAAAGACAGGATTTCATGGCCATGAAATTAAAGAACATGTGGAGTTCACTATCAGTGTCAACAGAAGGACCATGGTCTTAATTTATGAGAAAAATCATGGCAAAGTGTCCACATTACACAAGAATGCCTTCATTACACAGTCAGCAACCCAGGATATTTATTAAATAACGCACGCACATATGTACATCACTAGTTCACCCAGTATCTTGAACTAGATCACTCTGCAGAGTAGACACCGAACTATCAAGAATCCAAGAGTAATAATACCTAGTCCATTTAGTAAATTGATTCAACAGCAAGTATTTCCTAACAATTGACATATAAATCCAAAGTAAAATATTTATCTAGCGCATTTCAAAATGTGTATATGCAATGTTAGCAACAGCTACCAGAACACAGGGATCTGCAGCAACCTCCCTTGACAACAGCAGCTACATGAGATGAAGCACATTTTCCATCAATGACAAAGATGGAATAAATGTTTGGAGAAGGCACTGAAAGTCTTACTCTTAAGAAGATCCACTCCAGAAAAATACAGGAGTTGCCTTGTCTAACATGCACGTATTTCTAAACTTGATATAAATATCAGCAAGAGGAGCCATTTATGCTAATCTTCACAAAGATGAGTAGGGTACAAGTAAGCATGGAAAATGGCCTACTGTATTTCATGTGAGTAAAAAAAAATGAGTAATTAATATTCATTCATTATTCATATTCTCCATTATTCAATTATTCATTTGACACGGAACTCCACTTTTGCTTTTAAAAGAAGGAAAGAGGTAGCAGATAGAAAATACGTATAGCTGCTTTTCTGCATCTTTTGGGGCAGTATAACAAAGTGTCTGCCATTCTTTCATTTTTATAGTGTTTTGGTTCCTTCCCCCCAGAAAGACGCATAGCTACTTTGCATGTAAGTGTTAGACATTAGGTGTTTCCCTAGTCCCAGACACACAACTAAATATTAGTCCAAAAATAGCATTTAAAATTCCTAAGAGAATAAACACCTTCTATGCACGAATATCTCCTCAATCCTATACTTTTGTAAAAATCTTCAGATTTATTTATATTCAGATAGCCCAGCCACCATCAAAGCAAACAAGCTAAGATAAAGCAGGAAATAAATAAGCGTTCATTAAGGTAATTCTATTTCCATTATAATAACTTGGAGTGATAGTGCCACTGTCTGTTCACAAGGAAGTAATCTTAAGGCCAACATTATCCTGTCCCTAAATATATATTCTGGCACCAAACAAAGAAACTGATTTTCAGAATTAATGAACAATCACTGTCACACTAGTTAGCAGTGTAAAAATAAAAATAAAAAACAAAAACAAAAACAAAACAAACAAAAAAAAACCATGACATTTGGTGGTTTATGTATTTTTTTTTGAATCATCAACTTGGCTGCTAACTAAAACTGACTGCTTGTTTTTATTCACTTTTTGTTTTTTTGCTTGCTTGTCTTGGGGGGGTTTCTTGTTTGTTTCTGTTTTCCATTAGAAGCAGCATCTTTAGGATTAACTTCAGGGTTTGGGATCATTAAAGCTTCCAATTATCATACCTTCAACTGAAAATCCTTAGCACACATGGGGGAATGACTATATAAAAGACACTTGAAAGAAGTCCCAATAGGGTAGGCTAGAGGAGCTAGATGAGTGAGTTGGAAGCCCTTCAGACATCCATAGATTCTACTGCTGATGAATTTACTGTAATTTCCAAGAAAAGTCACGTGAGATATAGCTGAACTGTAAAGGAAGGGCAACACAGTCATTCTTTCCCTGTTTTCTCTACCCGAAAGTCAGAACATTGCTCTTCTGAGACCTTTTTGCTGTTCCTGTAAATAGCATCTGCTTGTAGAGAAACAGATTTAATTTAGAGTTAATTATTGTTGTGGGGTTTTTTTTTACTACTATTATTTTTAATCCATGTGCAAGATAAAAACTTATCAACAAACTCATATTTGATACAAGAACAAGAAACATCAGCTTAAAGAAGTAATTTGGTATGAGAACATACACACGTCTGTCACAACCTACAACATCATTTTTGTAGCACTACAATGCCTGCCAGGAGAAAAATAAACAGACAAACATAAATTCTTCAATTTTAAGCAGCTTATATGTGATACTTACTGAAATGGGATAAAGGAGTTTACATGCTGAAGAGATTATTGAAATGGCATTTGCATATTTGTAGAATACAGATTAAATAGCAAAAGATAATTCCCTCTCTACTTTTCCATTCCAAATGCCACACCACAGTTTACAATGACGGAAGACAGGAGGAACAGTTACTTTAGAGCCAGTTACACTGATGATACAGTTATCACGGTGTACTTTATAGGATCACAGCTAACTTAGTTTGTGCCAGATGTCTGGAGGTCATCCAGTCCAACTTCCCCTGAGAGCAGCTTCGGCTGGAGCAGGTGGCACAAGGACAGAAATGCCATAGCCTCTCTCTGCACTTGCTCAGGTGCTTCTCCACCCTCATGGCAAGAAAAAAATTTCTTCATATCTAATTACTGTTTTCTCATGTTACAACTTGCACCTATTGCCTTGCAATCCCGTTGTGTGAGAAAACTACCAGTTCTACAGACAAGGGGAAGGCAGCTGATGTCATTCATGTCGATATCAGTAAGGATTTGATACTCTCTCTCACTACACTCTTGTACCCAGTGTTGGACATTATGGTCTGGATGCGTGGACAGTAGATGGGAATGATACTGGAATGGTCGGGCTCAGACCACCCCAATTAATGGGTCACTCCCTACCTGGAGGCCAGTAACCAGTGGAACACTGCAGGTGCCTATATCACAACTGGCCTGCTTAGCACATTTACATCAGCTTCACTTTACATGCACAGTCCCACACCTGGGGACACCCCTCACACCTGACAGGCACGTGAAAGCGAGCAAGCCCTTCTACTCTGCATTCAACAAAGCAAAATAAATCAGCTACATCAAAGGAACAACCGAATATCACTGATTTATCTTTCCACCTGGAACAATCGGAGAATCTGAACTTTTGGACAGCTGACTGTGTCAAAAGAGATAAGAGGAATTCTGGAGGTTTGGGCCCTAAGAGCCGAGACATTCCCCACTCCACAGCATGTACTCCTCTTACTTTAAAATGTAATTGTCCAAATCAAAACTGGAAGAAACCAGAAGGTCACAGGCACTATTCAGGGAACTCAAAAGTTTCTATCACAAACCTTTCCTAGATGTTTTTTTCTAGGAGACAGAATGTTTTAGCTAGTACTTTTCCAAATGAGTCACTAACACCCTTGTCTTAATTCTACAGCTGCTGCTAATTTGAAGCACCAGCCTTCCCCCCTCTCTCCCCAGAAATGAAATAAAATATCAATGTTGCACTGCACTGAAAATGGAAAGTTAGATGTAACATTATGCTAGGAGGCTCCTGGAAGTCTCATTTACTTTCAATTCTCCCTTCCTCACAGGTCTATACCTAACTTAAGGACTCTCAGCAACTTATTTCACACTTTCTCCCACATTCATTGGTTGTAAGAATGAAGCACAAACTGAAATGTTTTGTTTTTAAACATTCAGTGGACCAATTATTGAACTCAATTTGAAACAGTAAACGAGCAATAAATTCATATAAAAATGATGCCAGTAGTGCTACCTGCTTACATGTGCAATCAACAAATATAGGTTGCCTATGAGCTACGTCACATCTTCCTTTGGTTTGGATCCTTCATCCTTGCTGTTAAGGACATGGAAAAATTTGTAATGAAAGAAACAAGAAACGTAACTTTGTTGTATGAAAGCAGAAGCAATATCCAATGAGGATAAACTATTTGGGGGTTTCAACTTTACCCACAGCCACGAAAATCTCCATCTCCTCAGGTATCTCATTAGTTGCTGCACTGCAATAATACGTTGCATCTGGGAGTCTGAGAGTTAGTTTTCAGTCAGACTGGTTTCTTGATTAAGCTCAGTGAGTGACCACGCCAGTACTGGCACTCAGGAAGGGGCTAGAATGAGTTGCCTGGGGCAATGGGGAAACACAAGACTGCCCTTTTTGGCTGCTGAGCATAGCTGTGTAAAATTAAAGTGATTATGTAGCTATGGCCTGAGGGACAGAAGAGGTCACAGATACTGCCACAGCCTATAAACTGCCACAGAAATTGTGTCAGTGTGTGTTGCCAAGAGACAAGCAAGGGAACTCAGTTCTTAACCTCTAGTAAAAGCCACAAAGTGAAACCCGTTCCTGCTACCCCTGGATGGCAGACCAACACCTCGCTCTCAGCACAGAGTCACGCAGAACACTCTGGATTAGCACTCTTTATCTACTTGGAATGACTTAGAAGCAATTCTCATGGCCCTTATGCTTACAGTGAAATTTCAAAAATTTAGCTCAAACATATTTCGAAATATTTTCATCAAGTCAGAGCAATTGAGCCTAAATACAGCCTCAGAACATGAACAAAGCAAAGCAACTTACAAATGCTGTGGTGAAAAATGTGAACCTTGGTATCCATGTCCAAGCCAAGCTCTTAGCCTCCTTCACTTATGAGACAATGTAACTCAGCTTAGAAGTTAACAAAATCATATTTAAACGCAGAGCCCCATGTTTCAGCAGAGCGTTACTAAGCAAGTACATAAAGGCAGGTCATAATTGTCACATATTAGCTACTGTAAACATGAGTTGAATTTTTCACTTCTTTAAGTAAGCAGGTGTTTTTCCCACAGACAGCTGTGACCACAGTTTTGCCCAGACCACAGAACACACATGCAATACAACAAAAAATGAGTATATCATTTGAAGCAAGCTTTTGGCTGCATTTAAGCATATATCTTGAATCTTTATCGAACTAAAAACATAATTTTATGAAAAACAATGTATTTTTAAATTGTTATTCTTGATTCTGACTACTGAAATATCCAACTGTACCAAGCTGCATTTTTCAGTTTATTACCGTGCCTTTGTTCAAACCTCTTTGTTGATACCACAACAAGTGTACTTCATTAGGAGCACTGAATCAGTAGCATCAATTATCTTTCTGAGTAAGACTGATGGATCTAGTATCAACATTGATAGCACAGATTGCTGGGCTGCAAAGCTGATTAGAATTCTCTCAGGCTTTTGTTTGTTTCATTTTAATTTTTTTATGTACACCCTACATAGATATTTTTCTGAAATGTGTTGTTTTATTGAAAAATAATTTTAAACAGTGCTTTATTACATTGTGTTAATCTACACTGGAAATTTTCAATAATTTGGCAAATCTCTGTGTTCCTTCAGCATTAAGTAGAAACTTAGAAGTTCACTCACAGGAAATTTCATCATAGCTTGAGACCTGCAGTTCTACACTCAAAGCAGAAGCAAAGTATTCTGAAGTGCACAGTCCTCTTCACAAATAAGGGTAAGAATCTAAACAGCATGCTCAGCTCTGGTTTATAGAAAAAACTGTAGTAATTACCAAGAGTAACAGTAAAGTTGTGAAAGAAAACATACTTTAAAGAACTATTTTATTGAAAGAAATTTAACTTCTCCCCCACAGACTTATTGCACACTATTCATGACTGCCCTGGGATACTGCATTGAAGATAAAGCTAAAAAATACATTAGTACAGATCAGACATGCCATACAATTCCCTCCTTCTACAGTTGTTGCCCACTTACTTTATAGATCCTGAACACTGAAAAAATGATCTGGACACAGATTTGGAATATGCCTGGTGCCTTGGGAAACAACAACCAAATACAACAGGAAAACAGTGCTGAATAAGCTTTTTGAGCCTTTTTCAAGCTATATATTGGTTTACCACTTCTGTGTAAAAGTCAATCCTATAATATTACCAGGCTCATGATCTGACTCATACACCAGCAGTAAAGTTACTACTGAATCAAGTAGAGGGACCAAGATTTTGTTGACATTTGTTAAATGAGGCCAATCATGCAGTATCAAATTAAGCCCCAAGCACAGCGTACTCCAGGGATGAGTTTAGTTTCAAACTTTTTGAAATTACAAAGCTAATAAGAATCTGTCATTTCTGCCATTAACGATGTGAGGAAAATATTTTTTCTTTGCAATTTGCAAATTCAGCCTCAAAGCAAATATACACCATTCCTCCCCCTAAGGAGGTTACATTAAGGCAGGAAAGTCATGGTTTTTTAAAACCTCTTTTAAAAAGATTGCCTAGCAAAACACAGAAAATAAGCACATCTTAAGGGCACCATCACTGCCTCTCCTTGATCACAGCCTCAAGCACACCATCTACATGTTACACTGCCTCACTTTGTCTCTTCCAAAATCATGAATATCACGTTATTGCAAATCATCTCCAAATTAATCATAATCAGCAAATACCAAGCTTGAATCAAATTTCAAAGAAAAAATGTTGCTTATTTGAAATCAAAAGCAAAACTCACACTGACTTCAACAAAGTCAGTCTTCATGGTGAAGATACAGTAGTGTTTCTGCACTGAGTGCATCTTTATCATCATCAGAGCAATTTATAAAATTACAACAGTGATGTACTTGAACATGCAATACATTCATACATGTCCCTCCTCACTCCACCAAACAATACCATGCTTCCAGCATGGAGAATCTGGGATCAGTCTTTAAGTTATTGCTATTACCAACATATCTGGTTATGTCCTGCTCCTGTGTGCTCTAATCCATCAGACTAATCTGACATTACAGACCCCGGTACAGAATAATTCAAGGCAAAACTGGAGTATTTCAAGGCAAGGAGGACAAATGCATGCTGAGCAATGTGCAAACTTTGCCCAAGCCATTTCTAGTAAGGATTCAACTTCTGAAAATACAAGAATTATCTTTCTGAAGAACATATTTCTAGTTCACAGCAAGCTACCCAAACTAAACTTCAAAAGTTAAAAGGTGCTGTAACTGGGACAAGGACAGAGATTTCCACTCAGATGAAGGTAGCTGAAATGATTACATAAACCAGCCACTGAGATCAGTCACAAAAAGTCAGTGGTCTCTCGGATGGATGCAAGCACTCCCAGTTCTGGAATGGATGTTTGGGAAAAGACGAAATGCTGTTCTTGGGGAACACTGTTCCCTTCTCCATTTTTTACATCCCCTGAGATCATTTAATGGAGCTGGAGGGATCACTGCTTTGTAGCGTTAATACAGCAAGGCCCCTTTTAGCTGGTGTCCCACTTACTCTGCCATCAACAGGTTTGCACAAAACCTCAATGTTCCCATTTTAAAGTTCGCTGTCAACAGCCTGAAAATACGTTTTTAACGAGGTAGGATCTGCCTGCTCACCTCCTGTTTGCATCCATCCACAGAACTGCCTACAAACCTACACATACTTCTAGAAACATTAGTTCTACTCCTAACTGCCAGGGCACTCATTTTGCAGCCACCAGATGACACAGTAGGAAGGATGATAGAAGACAATTTAGCAAAATTCACAAGATTTGTGAATTGAGTTGTTGCAATCTAATACCACGTGAAAGAGATAGAATACAATCATTATCTATTACCTATCACTACAAAATGCCTGCACTTCAAATAAATCAAGCTCCAGGAAACATTGCCTTTTCCTACACTTTCTTACACTAAGAAAATCTGCTTCATGATGCAGAATTCTATCACTAGAATTAGACAGATTGTCATATTATTCTCCAAGGAAAAAACAGTAGTGCAGACAGCTAGTACAAAGCGTGTATTGTGTCCCTGAACTCCTTTAGATACATAGGTAAAGGAAATCAAAGCAGAAATTCCCTTCCGTTTGCTACTTGACCAAAACAAACAAGTTATCGTCTAGTGATGCCCATTTGTATTTGTTTATCTGCACTCCAGCTGCTTTGCTACTGTTACAACTCTTTGCCTAGCATACATACCAGTCATAACGGCATTTAAGGTTTAGTAATACATACAAATTTTAATTAGCACCATTTCTTAAAATGTTGATGTCTATTAGACTTAGGAAATATTTTTGATGCTCTCTGACATGCCAAGCAATGTTACAACACAGGAACTGTTCCAAAACATATACTTTTTAGAAGATGCAAAAAAATTAAAACAATAAAAAAATAGATGCTGAGTAAAACAGAGTAAAACTGGTGTCAGCCCAGAAAATGCAAGAGGTTAAAAAGTTTTACCCTGAAACAATTTCAAACTTTCTACTTCCATTACCATGATGATTTTTCATAGTAAAAGCCTTACACTTTCTTCCAATATTTATTTTGTTCATTTTATTTAACTCTATGGTTTCTCACATCATTTTCGATGCTGAACTCCCCAAGATTAAGGGGAAGGGATTGCTGAGTCATGGCAACTGTTTGTATTTCCTCCCAGAATATGTGACTGAAACAGCTTCAATGCTTCACAGATAATATTGTGAGGATCATAACAGATAAACACAAAATCTGTTTTTAAAATTTATAACATATTTTGTAGCAATTAAAACAGTTGACCACATCACATTTAACCCTAAGAACCACTAGCACAGCACGCAACATCTAATGAGTATTTCTGAGCTCTCAGCGGAGAAAAAGATACATATATCCATCTTCAAGTAATTCCTGTCATCTCCTAATTATCAATTTGTGGTTTATTAGTCAGCAGATTTTCCATCATCACTTAAGGAAGAACAAGCTGGGATGCAAAACTTCCACTCTCAGTATCTCTTCCTTCCCCTGTGTGACTACATACCATCAGCCATCACACAGACAGCAAAGGCTGCCCGTGTTCAGTTCTATTCTAATATGGGTTTGATAAAAACCAAAGGTTTCTCCAGAATTCTTGAAATATTTAGTGTACTGGGCAGTGATTGTTTTTAGAACCCTAAGAATATTCCAGCTAAAAAAGATGAATTCTTTTTTCAGAGAGAATCCATAAAGAGGAGATTTCTTCTGTTATAGAATTCTACATGCTCCAATGCCAAAACTCCTGGTTACCAGCCCTCCTGCACCCAGCAAGGGGCCACCTGTTCTCTTCTATTTCTTTCTTTCTTTTTTTTTTCTTTAATCAAGATCTCTCAAAAGAGGAAACTTTGGATCCCAGATATTTGATTTCATGTGTGTAGGTCAAAGGGCTGCGCGCTCTCCCTGCTGAAACAAAGTAATGTGATTTCAGGCCATATCATTTTATAGCAAAGACTGCAAGATGTTTTGAAGATGTCATTGACTGTAACTCAAATCAATATTAAATTATCTGTACAGGAAACATTTTCAGAAGATGGTCCATCAAGCTTTCTTATAGGATCATGGATTTCTAGGATCATACCCTAGTAACTACAGTAAGCTATTAAAGCGCTCCTCCCTCTTCAATTATTTACAGGTCAGAAAAGCCAAGTGAGATTGCTTTATGTATATTCAATGGTACGGACTCAGTTCATAACTTACTAACACCACATAAAATCCTAAAAGCAAATGCTTCTGAACAAAAACATTTTCTCATTTGAGAACGCAGATCTTGGAGTGCATTGGAGAGTTGGGTGATGCAAGAGGCTATGTGCCAGGCATTGTACTTTCCTAAAAATAATGCATGGAAATATCCGTATCTAAAGAGTCCTGAAGCGACTGCTCTGCAGCATAATCTGTAAATGGTGACATGCTCTCCTATTAAGCCCGGTGTCAATTACACATGTAAGAGATAATTACTCATTCCAAACCACCTAAAGACCTTCATCGCATTTCTGTCAATTTCTGTACATATGAAAGCACGTTTCAAAGCCTCCTCACTGCTGACTTGTAAAATGTCTCATGACTGTCAAACCAAATTTATTTTTCAGCCAAGTACTATATATTACATCTCACAATACAGCATCTCAGGGCACAATAAACAGAAGAGCCTATCATACATGCAGATAAAGAGAATTCTTGTCCTCTTACTGCCATACAGGCCAGGCACCTCCATAGGGGGAAAAAAAAAAGAAAAAAAAAAAGGAAGAAAAAAAGAATGAAAAAATAAAATCACAGCAGAACACAAGTTATCGCCTCTAAAAAAAAGTTCACGCACTGAAGCCTCATATGGGTCCGTTTTGATTTGTGAGGAGTGACACTGGTGGTTGGAGAGGCTTATGCTAAATGTTCCAGACAGCTGATGCAACCACCTCTGCATCTGCCAGTTCGCAGCGTGATGCTTCTAAAGCAGCGTAAGGGCTGGCTGCCCTCACAGCCTCAAAGGAGAGAGGGAAAAAAATAATATAAAAGACAAAAAAAGCTGGGGATCCACCACCGCTAGAACTGTTAAAACCCATTTTCCGACACACGACAGATACACGCGGACAACACGAACCGTCGGCAGTCGGCTCCTTAACGCTTTTTCAAGCCAGTTTGGAAACTGCGAGGCAGCTGCTCACAAAGGTCCAACTCGTCAGACAATGCGGACCTGCCGGCGCCCGGCCAGGCGGCGGTGACCCCATCGAGGCGGAATGACGGCCGCCACCGGCGCACCACGGCCGTGCCCCGCCGCCCCCCGGCACGGCAGCGCGTCCCTGCCCCGGCCCGAAGCGCGGCGGTAAGCGGCCGCCCGGGGCCGCCGCCCGAACTTTGGGTCGTTCCCCAAACGAGAAAGAGAGACGGCGGCGGCGCCGGGGCCCGCGGTGCTCCGCTTTGCCGAGGGCGTGCGGGGGAAGGGACCGCAGGGAGGATGAGAAGGGTCCGGCGAACCGGCAGCGAGGAGCCGGCAGGAAGGGGCCGGCTCTTTCCTGTCTCCGATCCCCGGCCGATACCGCCCGCTCGCCCCCCGTTCTGTGTCCGCGCCCCAGACC
>VXAB01014053.1:0-43009 GCA_013399175.1 Odontophorus gujanensis
GAGGAGAGAGGAAAGGAAAGCGTAATAACCATGAAATTTTGAAAGTGTACCAAAAAACATACAGTAAATGTGACGCTAAAAGATTATAGCCTAGGCTCAAGATGAAGTACTTACATACAATGTTACTAAAAAGCTTTATGTTTGGAAGGGCTGTGTTCCCTCAGCTTCAAACACCATCTTCACCTTCTTACTTACCATGCTGCACTTTGATATGGAGGCCGAGAAAACTGCAGCCTCATTATCATATTGTAAAATTACTTCAGTTCTTACACTGTGAAAATAATGTAGGATTTGAGTTCAGCAGCAAAGGGATTTATGCCAAAATTGTTTTGCCACTGTTGTTCCTGTGAGGCGTGCCTGGAGGGAGCTGATAGTCTGGTGAAGGAAGTGAGAAAAACAAGAACAAAGCTTAATGGTAAGGATACTACCTGGCAATTGACAGGTGAGCCCCATCTATCTTCCACCTTGGTGGCTCTGGGGAAGCTGGGGAATGGCAGTCGGGCTGGTGGAAATTCCAGCACCTGCATGCTTTCTGCTTACCCCAGTCCTGCAGGGACAGCACAACCACAGCCTAAGCACCTGTGGACACATCAGCCTTCCTCTGCAGGAGGTAGAGGTGGCCAGCTTTAGGGCACCCTGGCAGCTTCAGCTTTGCCAGGCACTGCACTGTTCTCTCAAGCAAGGCTACTTGCATACAAAAGCAGCTGCGTTCTGCTAAAGTAGCAGTTCTGGGTTAACAGCTTGAAGATGTGGCTGCATGGGCGCATGCACTGCTGGGCAGGGAGGGCTTAGGCAGAGGCTCTGCAATGCAAAGAAGTGAGAGGAATAAGTTTTTGGATGAAACTCTTTTATTCAGTCCATTAAATTCTCTGGTTAGAATTAGAGGGGTATGACTCAGTGATTTTTAACTGAGATCTGAGAGTAAATCAGTGATGCTGTTCGTATTATTTGTAACAATTTAACCTCAAAGCAAAGATGATGTAGGTAATCATAAAGGAGCTTCTGTCTAACAGAGGAGGATATGAGCAGCGGGTTTAGCTGAGTACATGATCTTCTGTAATTAATGGCAACCAGTAATAAGTTCAGGCTTACAGAAAGGAAAGAGTACATGTATTGACAACAGGTTCCCTGTAACAATGTCTTTATTCAGCTTCTGGTGTTACTCCCGCATAATGTCTTGGTGGGAGCAGGATGGACTGGGCAAGGGTCAACTCTGCAAAGCAGTAATAGTAGTGAACTAGTCTTTGCACACCTGTACTTGCTATTGTCTGCTGCGCAGCAGTTCTCAGCTCACTTACCGCAGCACCAAAACACACACCTGGTGCTAAAAGGGTGATGCTATTGTGGTGGGTACGCTGGAAGTCCTTTCCTCCTACTTGTTTTATCTGACCATGCTTTAAATTTAATTGTCACATTTCTTGAAGTCAGAGTCCCAGTAGGAAGACTTTGAGTGGGATCCTTTGTTACTTAACTAATAAACATAGAGCTCCTTCTACTTTCCTCCTGGCATGGAGATATCTTTGCAGTCTATCCCCTCTATCTAACCAACCATATCTGTGAAACTTGCAGAATTTTGTATCTTTGAAATTGCTGCTGTATGCAGACATAGCTGGAATAGTTTCAGGATTGGAGGGGAATAAGATAGACTCCGGCTGAAAACAACTGTTGTTTCTCTTGCACTCTTCTAGCCATCCTTTCCCACACAGTTGAGCTTGGTGTCCTTCCACATTCCTTTCTTCCCTGCTGCACATCCTCTGTGCCTGTCTTGGGACACTTGAGTGACTCCTTCAACATAAATGCTGCGTTCTGTACTTCCCTTCACACATTGGCAGCAGCCAAACATTGGAACTGCTTGTTGTGCTCAGGTTTGGTCCCTGTGCTGCAAAGCAACCTACCCAGAATGTCTTGTAAAGGCTTTCTACAAAGCAGCCATCTCAGCACGCCTATGTGGAAGCTGCAAAACAAACAAGGAATCATAGCCTATCTCCCTCGGCTGGGAAATGCCACATGTGGATGAGGATAATCCATTCATTAGGTTCTGAGCATAAAGTCCCACCAGAGAGTATCATAAATCCACATGATGTCCCTGAATGCTGGATTTTTCGTTTGGGCCTATGAAGGAACTGAAAAAATGTGTAAAATGAAAATCACATGTACTCCAAAGCAGCTTCTTAGCACTGGAAGCTGGTAACATCTGAAAGTGAGTAGGCAAAACTGACACATAAAGATGTGCTCTGAGTCAATTTATGGCAAAGGGTAAAGATCGTACTGCATCTGAGTCAAAATAGAGTAGGCACTACTCCCTGGCGACTGTACATCCGAAGAGTCTCCGGTGTACTGATTATACCAGAAAATGTATGGAATACATTACAATTATGAATGCTTCTCTGACATGCAGTTTCAGAAAAGACTATGAGAGTGGTTGATTCTTTCAACCTGCAGTCATAATCAACCCAATTTCCATTGCTGTCAAAGACAAAGCAGAGATGTTTATCTCCACACAGCCACTTGTTAAGAGGTAGTCTGACAGAATGAAGATTCTCAGCAAAAGCAGTTACAAGCCTTTCTAGAACATTCTTCTTCCTGGTACTTCTTTGGAGCTAAAAGCTGACTGCAGGAGGCAAGTATCCTGAATGTTTGTAGGCTGTGTTCTGCAACGACATATGTGACTGTACTTAAATGGAAGGGTTTTATCTTCATACTCTTATGTCATTGTTTTGACAAAGAGCTTGCAATGCATGTCCCAAATCTTCAAAATATATAAAAAAGGAAAAAGAAGAAAAAAAAAAAGAAAAAAAGGGGCAACTTGACCAGATAGCTGATATTTTATTATGGTGCTAATTTGATTCATCCCTTCCCACAGTTACATAAAACCATTCTTTCTTTGCTGATGTTTTAAACTGAGGAAATGCAAGCTTGTATTAAACAAGTATACCATAGCATTTGGAAGATTAAACCCATGAGGTAGACAGCTGAGGTACATGCACAGATTTGGGCTTTGAGTGGAAGGAAAATGAAGGCCATCTGCTGTGCCATCCACTGTTCTTACTGCTAATGAAGCCTATTAAAGAAGTTACAAGAAGTATTTGGACTCATGTTTGGGCCAAAGGAAGGCCAGAAAGCCTGTGTTCAGCAAGTCTTGGGTAACAGTGCTCACACGTAAGAGAAAGTCAGTTAACTTCTGCCAGGTTATCTTTAGGGCACATTAGTGACAAGATTGTCAGCCTCCCTCTGCTTGATGCAGATATTTAGGAAGTCCTAATGAAATGTGTTGATGGTCTAAAACTAGCCACCACTTCCAGCCCTGTTTGGCAGGTCCTTGCCTCAGCAGGGAGTTCAGTGATTCATTAGAATGGAAAAGAAGTAAATGAAGGCCATCTGCTCATCAGAAAGGGGCACAGCAGTTTTGAAGGAGCTGGCGATGGCCTCCATTGCCCTCTGCCAGCTGAAGAGAGTTCAGAGCCATGGAGCCAGGAGAGCAGGAGCATCCAGCATGATGGATCCAGCAAATAGTCCCAGGGAAGCAGTGAGAGCATCTGGATGCTTGTTCTTTCTCAGCACTTTTACCCAAGAGAAGGACTGCATCTCAGAAAGTTACCCCAAGCCAACAGCATCTGGTGAGCTGTGGCTGGTCATTCCAGATCCAGACAAATAGCTTAGACATCAAAGAGATGGCTCCTGCATTTCAGTCTGGTGTTATGGACTGCTGGATGGCAACATCCCATGCAGGCAGGATTTCTGTCTCTGCTTTGGACAACTCAGAGGTAAGTGTGGTCCAGTCCTTTAGCTGTTCACCATGGGAAGACTAGATAAAGAAGCAACAGCTCCTTACATAGACATAGATCACTGCATGGAGGCCTGCAGTGGTGTAGATCCTAAACATACGGCACTCCTGGGTGGCCAGAAGGCTCAACCCTGCTTCCAGCAAAGCTATTGTTGAAATCTGGAGGATGAAGCCCCTCTCTGTTGCCTGCCTGCAAGTTGCAAAAAGACCATTCCCTTGGTTTGAACCTTTCACGTGATGAATAACATCTTTAAGAGCAAGAATAGATGCGATGGAGTGACACTCTGCTGTCAGGAACCATGGTGCTGTTAAAACAGTGACAAAGACCTGGTAAACGCCATGGCCTTAGATCAGGAACAGAAAAAACTGGGTCTATCAGGGTGGCTCCTTGCCAGGCTAGCAGCATGACTTGCCACTTCTTCCAGCTAGCAAGAGGCATGTCTTGCCTAACTGTAAAGGAAGTCTTCTTTACCTTCCTCAATGTAGATCACTTTACTGATGAGGTAATGCTAGGCCCCCCAGCCTACCCATGGCATACACAGGCTTCCAGACTGCCGAAAAGCCTTGCAGGCAGAAGGACTGCATATGCAGTGTCCTTCATAACACGAGACATCCTTGTGGGGTGTGCATATAGAAGTCTGGTTCATCTCTCTGCTTTCTCTTCCACAGCTTCCTGCTGAAGGTAGAGATCCCTCCCTAGTTTTAGCAAACTTCAGAGATGGACACTGGTTTGGGCATTTATTGATTTTTACTCAGATATATAGAAGCATTTAATAAAGAATACACCAAGTCCCAAAGTAGGCCCTGAGGAAGCACTGCAATGGTTTTAGAGGGAGAACAGGGACCTTTAGCTGTCCTGATTTTGAGTGGCTTTTGGGGGCAAAGCAGGCTGAAGCTGGGAGCAGGACAGGCTGTTTAACCTGAGTCCTTAGGGTTGCTCACAAAGTGAAGTTGCCTACCCTGGGCACAGGTGGGGTATGGAGGTTGGCCTTGCCATCCGCCCAGCCCCACATCCTAAGGCAGAGTCCAGAAAACAAAATACTCTCTTCTCTCAGTACTAACCTACACTTTCTGTGGTAGTGTAATCTTAACAAAATGTAATAAAAACAAGCTTCCACATACTGGAACTGCAAGACATATTCTCCCTCCAATGAGATGCGCACGAGAAAAGAGGGCAGGACACTATTCCAATCAGGGATAAGATAATAGACATATAAAATCACTTCAGCATCTGGCTACTAAAACCAAGACCCTCAGCATTTATTGCATGATGTTTGGTAATGTAGTTTGGGCTTCAAATGCTTTGCAGAGTTAACAGAGGGACAAACAGACCCCTGGTAAGAACCCTGTCTGGGAGTTGACTGTAATGGAAATAATTGAAAATGTTGTTAAATTGGTTAAATTTCTTCTTTAAAAGAGGGAACTGAACAATGAACCCTTACTGATCTTTGACTGAAACTTTACTTCAGTGTAATCAAGTGACTGGAAAAACAACAACGACAACAAATTGTTGTCACCGTGATATCATTGCAACAAAAGCCCTGAAGTCTTCTTGTGAAGGACTTCTTTACAATTTACACTCCACAACTGAAATGCAGATTCTGATGCACTGGTAACATACATCTGTTCTCCTGACTTTTTAACCATAGAGTGCTAGTTTATTGCTGAGCTTAAGGATAAAAGAAGCAAGAAATGAAAGTAAAAAAAAAAAGTTTCCTTTTCACTAAGTGCATTCAGATGTCAGCCTGTGAAAGCCTTATGCTGAGCTTCATTCTGAGATCATTTTACCTTTCTACTTATGAGACAATGTTGTTACCAAGTAGGTTTAATCGTAAAAGGGTTGGGTTATAGAATGGGGAAATGTTATTTTCAGATACTGTCAATAAAATAAATTAAAAATAGCTGATACATATTAGTATCAGAGAGTTAAAACTTCCAGAAGAGCAGATTTGTAAAATAACTGTACTTGCATGCATTGTTGGTCCTTGTTCAGCCTTAAACTTTCAGTGATATCAAAGCTGGAGTCAGGAAGCCTGATGTGATTTATGTTACACATGAACATAGATTTGTTCCAAAGAAATACTGCTGCTATTGGCTGCTATACATGGAGTAATGGAGCTGAAAAGAGGACAGTGTTTCAAGGAAACCCATTTCATGTTGGCAAGGGTGTCCTTTCTGCCAAGATGCAGGAGCTTGCCACCATGCATGTTTCCATTCCAGACAGTGCTCAGATTTATCTGTACCCATAAAAGACATGCACAACACAGTAATTGGTGAGTGGATTTTGTTCTCCTGTTAGGCAACTCTTCACTGAAAGAAATAGTGTTGATTTCCCTCAAATGGTTTAGTTCTGCAAAAATAAAGCATATCTGAGCTAAGTTTGAGCTGAATGCATCCTGCTCAGGCCATTTTCAGAGATAGCCATGATTTTTATAGGTTTTGTATTTTTATAACCCTTACTTTTGTTTCTAATTTTACAGGTAACTGGGACCATGGTGTATGGTTTCTCATTTTGCAAAAATGAATGTCTCAGCAGAAGCATTACGGTTCCACGTAACTTTTGGTGTGAGAACAGGGAGGATATAAAAAGGCTAAAATCTAAATTTAAATGTGAAAAGACTAAATAATGTTTCATGGGTTACTTTTTAGTGTATAGAGCTGCTTCTTTCTGCTCTAGTCTCCCTAGTGACCTTCCTCAGTGTCATCTGTCTTCAGATATGGGGTTTGCTGTAGGTCCTTATGAGACATATGATCTTAAGACAATCCCTATTCCCAAGCACATATCTCAAGTTTTAACTGCAATTTAGAGCAGAGCTCATGAGGAAATATTCTCATGCACCAAAAAAATAATTTAAGTCAGGATGCAAGTCAACAAATTCTGCAATATGCTTTACTATTCCTTCTCCTCCCTCAAAGCTTCCTTTGAAGAGTCCAACACGGCCAACTCCTCTTTACTCTGCTTTAAACTGCTGCAGTAGCATTGAGAGAGAGAAACTCACAGCCTGCCTTTATCACAGGGCTACATTCAGAAAATCAGATTTGCTGCTCAAAGCCTGGTGGCAACCAGTGTGTTGAAGAGGCTAAAAACTGCTGTAAGTCTCTTATGCCCACAGGTAGCCCTTATTGTTTGCTGAAAGGAGGTGGTGCTGACTTCTCCTGGGGGAGTGACTCTGAAGTGTTTAAAAGTACTTCTCAAGGAAGCTACATGCTGAAATGCACACTGGAAAAGGCTTCTCTTCTCCTTCCCCATGTGAGCCTGTCAGCTGTAAGATGGTAGTAAATGCTCTCTTTGAAAAGATCAGAGAAGTATAAATGGAGTGGCTGTGGCAGCAAGTTCATTTTATGATGGCTGTTTGTACAAGTATCAGGTTGTGGGCTGAGATTACTTGCTTCTCGTCTCCTGTGGTATATGCAAACTGTGCCTTAAGGGTGCCACAGCATGTGACCAAGCAGCCTCAGGAAGGGAAGCTTAAATGAATATGAAGCGTAGTAGTAAGTCTTCAAGCTAAGCTAAAGGGATAACATAGCTAAGGACAGCATCCCTGCTGCTCCCACCTGATTTCTGCTAAGATGAAAAGTTGCATGCAAACCCTCCATGGTCTCTTCTTTGACATCTTGGTCTTCAATGACAGAGATACACTAAGTCTTCTGATTTCCTCCCCTTCCTGTCACTGAAACATTCATGAGTATCTTGCTGGGGATTTGCAACTTCTCAAGTGGTGCTGCCTGAAACAGACCCTTTGGTAGCCCCTTCTAGAGTGATCATGGCTGGGACTGATAAATAATCCAGGGTCATTTGGACTTGCAGTTAGCACTTTTGAGTATGGCTTTGGGAGCTAATAAATCATGGCAGCTATGATGATTGTCTGATTCTTCCTATGTTCTGCAGGAACCTGCACCAAAGCTGGGTTAGTTTTTAACTTTTAGTTAGCCTCTGCTCACAGTGCCCATGCTGTTCTGGCTTACTCAAGAGAGAAATGCCTATCAGCCACTAGTGCCAGGTCCTTGTTCTACAGCAGAAGATATTCCTCTATGTTTTCCTACATGCTGTCTGTAGGATTGCATGACTAATTCTCTCCCTAACCAGAATTTTTGACTCTTTCACCCATCCTGAATGTGTTTGCTGAGTTAAAGGCTGCTTCTGTCTCTTGTTGGCTCAGAAGAGTTGTGTGGCCTGAGACACCTTCATTCTCCTTTGAAGTAGAAAACCTTGTTCAGCTGAGCCGCAACTGAGCCTTAAACCTATTATAATGAGACATGTGAGGCACCCCTGAGGGAACTGGCGTTACTGAGTCTGGAGAAGAGAAGGCAGAGGAGAGACCTCCTTACCCTCTACAGCTACTTGAAAGGAGTTTGCTGTGAGAAGGGACTCTTCTTGATGACAAATGATATGACATGAGAAAAGGACTTCTATTTGTTCTAAGGGAGGTTTAGATTATATATGAGGAAGGCTTTCGTAGTTTAAAAGATAATCAGGCATTGGAATGGGCTGCTCAGGGGAGTGGTGGTGTTGTCAAATATGGAGGTATGTAGCACATGTGTGGACGTGGTGCTTAAGGACATTGTTTAGTGGTGAACTTAGTAGCATTAAGTGATGGTTGGATTTCATGATTTTATACATCTTAAAAAAAAAAAGATTTTAAGATGATTCTATGATAAGGTCTATCTTATTGTTTTTTCCCTGTTTGGTAGTATTGCTGTGATTCAAGTTTAATAATGCATGCTTTTTATAACTGAGGCTATGGAAGTTGTGTTCACTACAGCAGCAGCTTACTTTTCATGTTGGGTTTGAGTGAGCCTCCTATATATCACAGGTAACCTGACCTTTGTAAATGGAGTGCTTGCACGTGTATGGGCATGTGGGCATGAAGACCTGGGAAGGCATGACTTGCAAGCTGGCAGTACTGGTCCTGCATTTGTTCCATAGCTTCCTACCTATTTAGTGAGTTTGTTCTTAAGTCCTTTTGGCTGCTGTTTTGTACCAGCAGGTCACAGTCTGGAAGGACTAGTCTGTGTCAATATAGTAAATAGAACCATTCTCTGCCTGGTGGCTTTCATGTAGTTCCTTCCAACTCATGTTTTATGCAGGGCGTACTTATTATATGCTTTAAGACAGCTTTCAGCCCAAAGCCCCATGCCCTGTAGTGGCATATTTTCGTGGTGATTAATACCATGATCAGCCTTGCTGCTTTAATAAAGCTGTATGAATAGATAGGCTGCTTCTCCCTGATTACAAATGAGAATTGAAAGCACAGCAGTATGAATCTTACAATGATCTTAGATCAGGTCTTAAAATACTCTTCTGTTACTACTCTCTGATATAGCTAAGGCAGTAGTTTGAATAATGCTGCCACAGTGCTTGAGATGCTCTTGGCTAGGCAGCAGGAGACATATGTTTGGAAGGTAGTAATTAATCAACTGCTAGCAAAGTCATCCTTTACTCTGCAGGGTGAAACGGAAAAAAAAGTTTACAACTTGCCTTTCAAATGCGAATGTTTTGGCGTCTCAAAACACACGAATTATTTATTTATTCACAGTATGAAGCGTTCTCGGTCTCAGGGCAAACGCGAGGTAAAGCCGCCTTCTCCTCCTCCTGCTGCTCTTCGCCGTTTCAGTCCGGAGTGCGGAGCTCCTGCGGGCGCTGCCGGCAGTGCACGCCTCCATCCCGGCCCCGCGGAGCGCCAGACGGACGCTGCTCCTCGATGCTTGCTTTCAGCGCCCGCTAGATGACGCCTGTGATTTTAACGGCAGGTTGCAACTCCGGGAGTGGAAGAGCTCGAAGATTGGTTTTATGCAACCTGTATATTGGTGAGTGTATGCGTGTGGTGCAAAGAGGGCTCGAGAATAGGGAAGAGCGAAACACATCTTTGTCGCTGTGTATTTGTGAGGACTGTGAGGATGAAGAGGGGTGCTTTGTACCTCCAGTTCCTATCTCACCTGGTTTGTGGAGTGTGAACTCGATTGTAGAGACATGTAGTTGAATAACTTCAACATTTCACCAACAGGAGGAAACACTTTGACACAACAAACACAATGATGCTGACACGTACATCCCATGACCTAACAGAGGAAGGGGAAAAATACTGAAAAGCAGTCAGAACATCAGCAGACGGGAACATCTCTCCATGTTGTAATGCATGTCTTGCAGAAATATGCAGGAACAACCTGAATAGAGTGTGAAGGTGAAGTCCTCTAACCAGTGATGTGCCTCAGGATGGCATGCAGCAGAGCTGTGTTAGTGCCTTAATTACAGTATAACAATTGACACTCCTCCTCACCTACCTGCCTCTGCTGGTTTTGTGTACTTGGTCCTTTAAATCAAGACATGCTTATATTTAAAATATACACAGCATAGTTAAGACTAATGGGAAATAAAGTTCATTAAACTAGATTGACTGGCCATTTATGACTAGGTATGGCAAGTTCATTTATTTAAATAATCTTGATTGTTTTATAACAGGCAAATACAATTTCCTCCTCTGGGAGCAGGTGCAGGAGGAGGTTTTATTTGGTTGTTTGGATTCTGAATGTAACATTCTGACTATGGGTGTGGAAAATGAGGGGAAAATTAATGACATATAACAACATGCTTTCTGTATCTGAGCAATACAGTCCTCATTTCATCAAAGGCTAAAAGCAAAATCCTGTCACTTGAAAGCTAAAGGGTTTGCTGGCTGAGGTGGGAGTCTGCAGTTAGAACCTCAGCACAAATCACGTGTAGCAGTTTGCCCTGCTGGTGCCCTTGGACCCACGCTTCCCCTAGAGAGCTTTTATAAGAACCAGCAAACATCTAAGGTGGATTTAAATGAGGAGGAAGTAAGAAATCCTGTTGCTAAATACAATAAATATACCATAATTTCATTAAAAATTTATGAAAGATTTATTTCAAAAGAACTGAAACTGTTAATCTTCCCCTGATTTTCTTCTTTAGATCTATTGAGTCAAGTCTTACCTTCCTTGGTTTCATTGCAATCATAATGGGACCTCCAGAGATGTCAGTTAGAGTCCTTGTTAGCCATTGATCAAAGGAGCAACTGTGCTGAATCATTACCTAGGATGCGTTTTCCTCTAGACCTGTGTGAGTCATACTGAAAATGCCTAGAGAGTTTTAAATAACCTCATTAAACCTTGTTTCACCTTCTTTGCTACCAGTTATTGCTGCTAACTGCCACTTCCACAGATGTTTATAGCCTTTTCTGTACAGTACAAAACATTTTAATGTGAAAGAAATAACATGGAAATAGCCCTGCAACCTCTCTAAAAGAAAAAGATTTTAGGCCCTCCTTGTGCTTGTTGAGGAAGCAAGAATGGGTCTAACTGATATTTTACCCTCTCACAGATGTATCTGAGAAGCTCAGGCCCTGTACTGCTCTGTACTTTCAGATGCAATACACTTGTGTCACAGTATAGACTCGCTCCCATGTATGACTGTCCTCAGATCTGTCTGAGATCTTCCTTTCCTCCTTGTGGTACACACTTTTCTCTGTAGAGAGATCTAGGCATAAAGGCAGGAACTGACTGAAGCACAGTCTGAATTATATTCTCCTTAGTCTGAGAGAAAATGGATGGAAATGAGTGTGGTGTTCCAACAGCCTCCCTTTATGTTCTGTGTCCCAGGATGTGATGTGGGCAAAGTAACATTCTGATGTGCAGTTGTTAAAACATGACAGCTGGTGCACAATGTGCTTTCTTTGATTAAGAACGGCTTAAACCAAGCTTGCGGGACATCTAGACAGCTCTTCTTCACAGTCTGTGTTGTGAGTCAAGTTGTTTTATTGCAGAAAATGGAAATTCTCTGAGATTAGAATCAAGCCCAGGGTGAAAGGACAATGAGTTCTCATAATCAATTCTTTGTCAAGTCTGTATGGAAAGCACTTTTGCTGCAGAGCAGCATCAAAACAGCTTATTTGTTATCTCCTTCTTCCCTTCTGAGGCAGTGTAAAGATTTATGCTGTGTTTGTAGGGTACGTTTCCCTAAGAAAAAAATTCTGTTTGCAGCACATCAGACCTGTAAATCCAAAATTCATAATACCAGCTAGTGAATTCTAGAGGCAGTCTTGGAAACAAGTTTCGAGACCTTGTACTTGTATCTTCCCACCTTCCAGTTCATGTCCATAAAACCTCTCCCATGATAAGCTTCTTGCTGTCAGTTCATTAATGGTTATCCTCCCATTGAACTGAGAAAAATGAATAGGAAGAATGTGTTCACCCGTTCTAATCCATGCTGAACACATTTTCATATACACCTTGAAGTCAGTGGAAACGTACATCAAAGTCTTTGATCCAGGTAAGAAACACAGACAAAGGCAAATAAGTGGGGGTGCTGTGTTTGTTGCATATCAGCTGTCATCTGCAGTGTCACTCATTCACAAACCTTTTAAAGATGTTTTAAAAATATTTGATGGGAAATGCCAGCCATATTTCTTTTAATATTTGGCAAAAAAAAGTGTTATTTAGAAGAGAAGTTTGAATACTACACTCAAGTGCACAGTAACTGTTGATCTCCTTGGATGGAGCAGATCACCACCACATCTGGAGTTGCAAAGAAAGGCTCTGTCACATTATCAAGGCACAAGACCCTACCTGTACTTCACAAAGAGAAACCTTCCTAGTGTTTACACAGGTGGGCTGTGCAAAGGGGTGTGAAGACTGTTGGCAGCTGTGCAAAGGGCTCATATGAAAGTGTGAGAGCAAGTACATTTTCAGGGGTGAACTATTCAAAATATGCATTTTTTAAAGTGCAGTGAATTGAATTCCATGCTTGCAAAAGGCATACGTAAGACTAAAAGGACAGAAATGGCAACCACAGCCTGAATACAGCTCAGGGTGCCTCTTTAAACCTTCCTATAGTGGCAACAGCCACCATACCTCTACCCTCGTCTGGAAGAACTATGTGAGGACTTTGAGAGCTTAGCTCACCTTTTCTCCCTCTGCAGACCTTACTCTCACCTCTGAGCCTGCTGCTTATGTCTGAACAACTGGTGTGTTATGGGATCATTCTGGAGGAATTTGAATTAGGTACTCAGATATGGAGGGGCTGCATCCCCTGCAGATGAGAGTTGCAGTGGTAGGAACTGAATTTTGGGGGATATCTCTCTGAAGAGAAAGAGCAGCAGTGAGGATGGAGGGAGATAGGGTGGGAAGTTATGGACACCTCGAGGTTCCTGATCTGCAGGGGCTGGTGTGGGTGGGTTGTATTCCAGAAGGAGTAGCAGTTGAAGCAAGTTGCATGCAAAGCTGAACTGTGCTCAGAGAAACTGCTCAAAGGTCAGAGGTGGGCACAGGGAGGGTTACAATCAGTGCCACCTCAGTTTAGAGCTTTTCCGAGGGGGCAGGCAGAAAAAAGTTTGGCCGAAGAGAAATGGGTTGAAATGGAAATCTGTTGCCAACAGTGGGGATTTACATTTTGGGACTTTTCTGGAGTCATGTATGCTAGCTTTTCACTCGTGAATACTCTAGCTGTTCATCACTCTAGTTGTTCATCACTTTCAATACAGACTGTTGTGCAATGAACGATTGTTGCCTCTACTAGGGAGTCCTGTGGCTGATACTCCCTTCTACATACAGGAGGAACTTCTCAGAGGCAGCATGTGGGCTTTTTTCATGGGTTGGGCCTCCAGCAGCGCACTGATTGCTGCCACATGAGCATCTCATCTAGGCTGGGCTCAGGTATGCCAAAATGTGGATGGGATCTGGAGAGAGGCACTTATCCTTGACAACTCAGTAGTAGATCCATGCAACTTTCTGATCCTGTCCAGGAAAGGGGCCCTTGCCGCACCGCAGGAATGAGTAGTGGTACAGTGTGCTGCCCTCCCATGGGCTGAATATACTCTGCCAGTTCTGCTCATCTCTGAGCTCTCCAGATGAAATAAACCTTCTGAGCAAGGAAGCCTAAATAATCTGGCCAAAGCCACAGTAGCGATCAGTCTCAGGGTCCTGGCTTAGGACTGAGGAGTTCCTGGATTTCAGACAGGCTATGGCTAGGAAGAAGCAATTCTCACACGGCTGGCTATATATTATCATATTCCTCTCAGGGTGGGCAGCAATGGAATTTATACCCCTCTCTACCACTTTTGCAATTCAGTTTCTGTACCAATTCGAGCTAAAACTAAAATTAAAAACAAACAAACAAAGGAAAGCTGCAAACCCCTCCATCTTTTGTCTTTTCATCAGCTGTGTAGGGAGCATCCTGAAGAGGGAAGATGCTGAGGTGTTTTTGCTTGAGAAGGGCACTAAAAAACTTACCTTCCTGCTAGAATGACCCAGTTTCTGGCTATTCCCTGTGCCCAGCATATCACTGTGCCTCTGGGGTGCCTTCTTATGGGACTGTGTTTACTGCCTCATCCTGTGAGAGGAACCATGGGCTCGGGCTGCTCAGTGTCAGGGACCTCATTGTGCCAATTTTGCTACCTTTATAGGCCCTGCTACTTAAGCTAACAAAAATTTTGTAAGGGAATAGGATATGAAACACATAAATAAAAGTATCAAGTATCCCTAAAACATGTGTGGATTAAGCTGGTGAAAAGGTGACATTTCTCTTCCCTGTGAGTTAATGTCTATTTTTCTTGGAAACTATACTTTGAGGACTGCCTCTTTCTACTAAAGTGATAAAAGATACGTTTTCTTATCTGCATGCACTGACATTTTAAAAGGCTCCCTTTGTTGTATCTAAACCTGTATGTCAACAATTATACCTCTTATACAATTTCCTTCATATTTACTTAATATAAATGTACATTGTGTTGATATAAAACTAGACAGCATACTTCTAAATTCTTCGTAGTTTTGTGGGATGAAAATCTTTACAATGCCAGATTAATCTTTCATGACTGACAGCACACTGGCATGGCATGACAATTTAAATCCACATTGGAATATGTTAATCCATCACCTGGAGTTATGATACCTTTTTTTTTTTTCTTTCTTTCTTTCTTCTTTTCTTTCAATCTGGCCTCTAGATGCAGTAACTTTTGTTTAAAATGGACTGCCTTTAGAGGTTAGGTGTCTCACTGCTAATTCTTCTCTGAAAAGTGTTTTGAAATTTTTTGTTCTTGGATATTAGGAAGGTATTTGCAAATGAAATAATAAAAAAATACCCTTTGGACATATAACTTTTACTTCTCTAGCTTTTATTAAGTAACTTACTGTGATAATTTACCCTGTGAGTTTGAACTGAAAAGTCTGTTCTGTGTCTGTAAGGAGGAAGAACTGGTCTGTTACCTCCTGCTGGTTACAGAAGAAGTACTTTTTCAGAAAAGGATGTATTAGGGTTAGCCATATTTAGTGCAAAATATTCTGATTTGTGAAGAGAAACTAAATTGAAATTCCTCCAAAATCCATGTTGGAGTAGTAGCTTTCCATGGAAATTATGTCTAGAATTCTCCAAGTCTGTCCCTGGGAATCTGGATTGCAGCATTGAGACCCTGGTGACCTGTGCTGGTGTCAAACTTCACTGAAGGGCCATCTTACCTGCTATTCTCAAAGAGAACTGCTTCAAGGTCTTCACTGAGCTCCTGGGAAAGGAGCTTTACATTTGCCTGGGACAGAGCAAAGACAGGAGTTCACTTTCTCCTCTTCCTTCATTATGAAGGTCTACGGTGTTGAGGTACAACACTGGTACTAGCTTTCAAGAAGCAAGTCAGCTAAAATCATCACTAAGCAGGCTTTTGCCCTGGAATGGATAATTCATAGTCTTACAACTAGAGAAGAATATGTACTGAAAACACTTACAAGGGAAAATATTATATAACTGTCAACAATGGAGAGCAATGAAAGCAAAATAAAAAGGATATCTGAACCCTTTATTTATTTTACAACAGTAAGAAGGAAGAAAGAAAAAGAAAAGAACTTGTAATACATCCATTCAGAAGAGGCTATTAGGTAAGTTTCCATGCTATGAACAATCTTGAGATGAAGTCAGTGCGTTATCAGGATTTGTTTTGACTGTAGACAGTATGAACTTTCCTCAACAATATAATCACAGAAAACAATTTGTGTGTGTCACTTTTGCTCACCCATTTTCGGGAGTAATGAGTTTCTGCTGGAATAGTCTGTACTACAGTTTCTGCTACCATTGTTGACTGAAAACAAACTAGAGAAGTTAAAATCACACTGTCTACAGCCAGCTTGGAAAAACACTCTCAAAAGCAGCTAATCCCAGCTTTGAAGGTCCAGTTAAAGCCTACATTTGATCTGAACTGCAGCTACTAAAGTACAAACTTACTATTTGCCAAACTTCAGAATGGTAGTTTCTGACCCTTAAATGGCTGTCTCGTAACTGGATAATGAACTTGGTACAATTCAATAGCTTTAATAACAATAGGCTTCTGGTTTAAGATGTTCTAAGTACTAAGGTTGGAAGTCAATTAGCCAAATGAAAACACAAGCTATAATTGTTAGATAGTTGGTATTTAAGAGAAAAATTAATTCTAGTTAGGTGGACAAAAGAGGTGAAAGTCCTTGCTTTCTCACTGTAACAAACCTGAAAAGAAGCAGGAAGTGGTGTGTACAATCATCTGGAAGAGAAAGGCAGAGATAGGAAGAGAAGAGAGCACAAAGATGACTTAATATGATTTCAGGTATTAAAATAAATCATCTGATAATAAAATGGAGCAAGCAGTGACGTGCAGGCATTACAGCTGTAGACTGGAAGGCCTCGCAAGGCCACTGAGACCCTGCCCCTGAAAAGTCACAACTGTGATTTAGGACATATCAGACATGCAGCCAGAGATTAATTAGCTGGCACATAGCTCTCTTCAGCCATGCTAAGAAATCACTGTCTGCTGAATTTAGCAGTGCTCACTGTTGCAAGAGCAACCTGAACAATCTTGATGTTCCTGGTGTGTCAGTGTAGGAGGATATTTAACAGGCCATTCATTACAGCAGAGGATTAGTGTGGGATGAAAAATGTATCATTTCAATTCTTCTCTCCTGGCAGCAAGGGGCTGATGCCATGGCATGTTAAACATGTTTATTCAAGCAAACTCTATTCCCTTTTTTTTTTCACTCTCTCTCTCTCTTTTTTTTTTTTTATGGCTGAGTAAATGTAAGTTCACTTTTGTGATATACAAACACACTGAATGCTCAGAAAGAAATGGGTATAGTTGACTGCATTTCAATGACTGTTCAGTGCAGTGGTGAAAGCCGACAAAGCTGTGGCAAAGTTCTTACAGGTAACAGGTTTTCAGTAGCCATTCTTGAGCTTTCCTTCCCAGCTGCTCCTGTTATACAGTCAGTGGCATTTACATTAGCAATGAGCAAAGTGACCACCCAGCTAAAATCTTTTTCAGCTGGGAGTGTCCAAACAATGCACCTAAAAGTGCAGTGATAATTCAGAGGGAGCCTTGACTTGCTGTGAAGTTTTTCATCACTCATTTCAGTGGAGATGAAAAGCTTGTTTTGAGGATAGGAGATAATGTGACCTCTGTGCATGCTGCACAAAAGCAGACTGGTAGTTAATTTAGGTCAAACTTTAAACAACTCACTCTCTCTGTAATAAAGTAGAGACTGTTCCAGGTCTGGCAAAGACAGCATTTTTTTTACTATCCTCCTTTTACTCTTGCCCAGTTTGGGCTAACACTGCACAGTTTCAGAGTGGTATAGCGTGGGGCTTTGTCCCAGTAAGGCAGTGCTTATTTATACCTAGCTCAGACTTGGACCTAAGAAACACTGATAGATACAACATACATTTTCTGTAAGTAGTGTTAATGCAATACTATGAACTCTTTAATGAATGATTAATACCAAAAGCTGCGCTAATTTGCAGACTTCTTTAACGTCATATCTCATCAACAAGATTATAGGAAATTTGGAGCTCTGGAATGTATTCAAGATGACTCTTAATGGTGAAACGTTGTGATTGCTGAGAGTAAGCTATGTTGTGGGCTGTTGTCACCAGAATTGCATTGCTTCGCCTTTTATTTTAAAACTGGGGAAAAAATACAAAAATATCTGTCCATGTTTGCTGATGTGAAGGAAAGACTATGACACTGAGTGAATTTTCTGGAGTTGCCTCACTGAAAACTCTCAGAAGCCACCAGGACATGGTCCCAGACACATAGCTCTGGGTGCCCCTGCTTGAACAGGGTTTGGAGCAGATGGACCCAGAAATCCCTCCCTGCCAATCTCAGCTGTTCTATGATTCTCTGTGAACTTTTTGTGGGTGCAAATATTAAGGACCTGGAACTCCCATAAGAATTTAGAGCACTTATTGCTACAGACTTATACCTGGTCATAAATAAAGTATACTTGAAGGAGAAATCACAACATTCCACAGTGTAGCAGGGAGAGCCTAGATAAAATTCTAGCACAGTAAAATTCTTAGGACTCACTAGACTATTGAGCTCCACCAATACATCTCCCTGAAGCTTTTGCCAATCTTTAGCTCAGCTATTTGGGGATGACAGCCTTTCAGCAGACAGTTGAGCAGAATGGCTGATGCTTTGAACATCTGCCCCACAGACAAGTGAGATAGTAAGCAGGAGAAGGCATGATGGCAGTGGCCATGGTCAGTAGACTTCATAATCTCTGCCCTTCTCTAGTTGTTGGGCCTGGTGCTCTGTTCTGAATGGTGACTCAAGGGAAAAAGAATAGGAGGGAAAGGCTGAGGTGAACTGCAGGAGTGTAGGAAAATGATGCGAGGGAGAAAGATGGAGCAAAGAAGGGGTAAAACAGGGAAGCCTGAGGAACCGTGTGGTTCAGACATCAGGATTTGTGGTCTCCCACATCCAGGTTTGTGAACAAGCCCTGTCAGGCACACTCCTTTTCATCCATTCATCCTCAAAATGTGGAATAGAAACTGGGCAACCTCCAGCAGCAGTCAGGAGATCCACTTACTGTCACTGATTTCCTGAGTGGAAGGGAGAGGTAAATGGTACACTGAAGGAAAATAATGGCTTTCCTAGCTTGGCCTTCATCCTCCCAGTGCTTCTGTGTAACATCACTGGAAGCAGAACAAGAGCCAACACAGACTGTGCAAATGAAAGTCAAATGAAACCCTCCTTCAACAGAGGGCATGCTCCTAAAAGTGAGACTTAACAGCAACTTCATGGTGCCTGTAGTAGTATCCTCATGGCTACCTATTGGAACTGAATAGTATATACATATAATAATTAAGGACATTGGCAATAACCACTAAGATATCTCTTCAAAGAAACATTAATTTTCTTTGCTTATGGTTTCTCCATAGACTTAAAATTAACTGGATTTCTTTTCATGTAGACTCTATTTTACTGTGTCCAAAACCTCAATTTCTCACACAAAGAAGGGCCTGACCAAACTTGCCTTTGTAGAACTCTGACTCATTTCTGCTGTGCTCCTTCCACTTTGGCAAGAGCCTTCACAACCTTCATGCACCCTGGAGGTGTGAAAAGAATGGGTGAGGTGTTTGATGTGGGAGACAGTTCCCTACTATGCAACCAGGATATGAGGAGTAGGTGTGTTTAAGGAAGACCAGAGAGATGGAACTGATACACTAAAAGTGATACTTGTGTGGTGAATTTCTTTCTAAACTATTAAGTTGTGTAACTCTTTCTGTTGTTACTGTTTAAATATTTGAATTGTTCCAGGTTTTTTGATGTTCAGACATTGAGTAGGAACAGTATAGGACAGGAAATAGCATTGTCAGATGCATTTCTCTGACTTGGATGCTGTGACAGAAAAACTCATGATTGATCTACAGTCCACTGAACCTTTTCCAATACCTGTAATTTTTAATGGCAATGAAGTGTGTACTTCATGGGCTTCAAAATGAAAATAGCTCAAAAGGAAACTCTTTGATTTGGAAAGAAAGACTTAGTTCCACAAGAAAGTCTCAATAAACTGAGGTGAGACAATGCAGAGAGAGAACTGTTCAACTAAATTTAACTTTTTCTCTGACATATTGACTTCTTTCATTCTGGAATAGCTTAACTTTTAGAACAATAATATAATAATGGTATAAAACCTTACCTTCACAAAATATCTTTCCCTGTAAAGATCCTGAAATAAGTATGATATTGAATATTTTATAATTCAATATTAATATTTAGCATTTATCTTACAGAAGTCATTTTCAGATAAATAATCCATATATTACATACAGAGTCTCCATGGAAGAAAAGAAGTTCATAGTGACAAAGAGTACCCTTCTGGCAATTGATTAAGTCATTCCATTTAAAAAAGATCTTGGTCTTGGCTCTGGACATGATATCATAAAAAGCCTGTCACCTTATTATTTTTTTCCCCATAGATTGCACTGAAGCAGAACCTTGTCAATGAACAAGTTTGCACCATTAGCACTGGTGTTTGGTTTCCTGAAACTTAACAGGAAAGAATGCTGCTAATGGGAGAAGAGGGAATGAGTGGTGAAGGCAAGAGAGAGCTTTTTGGTAATTTGAAATACAAATGAAAATAAGAAAAGAGCAGGCTTATTCCATATGGCAGAAACGTGTTTATATTCCTCTCCTATCAACCAGTTGATGATTGTCTCTTTATTTATACAATTAGGCACAACACAGTAAGTCATGTAAGCTCTGGCTGATGGCTTGTGTTTTGCACTTGTTTAATCTGCTTTTCAGTATATTATGCAGTACTGTATACGTTGGTGAAAAACTTCCCTAATGTTCATTAGATGCTTTCTAGAGTGGCCCTCTCAAAGGCTGACATTTCTTGCTTGCATAAATCTCCTTCACTCATATAAAGAGACAACAATTGATCCCAGTCTATCTCCCATCAAAAACTGAACTTTGAAACTGCTCCTCAGCTATTATTAGCAGTGCTTAGCTATCCAGGCAGCCAGGCCATTAAGGGCTCCTCTTTTATCTACTAGGCCTGTATTTCACTTTTGGTGTTTTGCTTGTGAGTGATTATAGCAGGATGTGACTCAAGTAGAAGTTCAAAAGTTTACCACCCATCAGCTGAGATATTGCATTATGTATGGGCATGTTCTTAGTTTGCCCCATCTGCAATCTAATTTGACATAATCTAAACATTCATTGTTTCTTTCTTGTGATTTGATATTTCAATGCACTCCTTTGACCTCATTTTGCAATACAGCAGTGCAAGGCAGGAAGTGAGCACTTTCAATTCTTCTTGATTTCTTCCTTTTCCCATTTGGGGATGCACAATTAGAGTTTTAATTACCAAGATGAATTTTTAAGATGGGCAGGTATTACAAGTATGGGCTAGGTAAGCAGATGACAGATATTACAAAGTGGTATACATTGCTTCACTTATTTGCTGGGCAAACACTGTGAAAAATCCCTTATACAATGATGTACTCAGCTGCTAAATTACTTGGCTTTAGCCACACCAAACTTGCTTCTTTCTGTGTGAATTATTCTTTCCCAGGGATATCCTACTCATCAGGTTTTATTGGCACCTGTGTACGTGTGGAGAAAACCGTACAAGTAAATATTTGTCGAAACTGAATTTTCAGTATGCAGAAGCACTTATGTCAGTTGCATGTTTTGGATCACTCAACTTGTAAGTGTTAGAGCCTTGGGAGTGCCCTCCTGGCACCTTCTTTGGTTCAAGGGAAGGCAATATTTGCAAAAGCAGCTCACAGCCAATCTGTCAGCTCCTTGGTGCTTAGACTACTGAATGACAATATGAACCTGAAGAGGACAATGAGCATCTGATTATTGGCTCCTCTGGTCACCTTGTGTCTGATATTCTTTCTGATTTTTTGGGTTGCAATAAAATCAAAATACTAAGAAAAAGCACAAGGGGACTCATTGAGCTTGTCACAACTCCTGCAAGTCTTCAGCTTTGCCACTTGGAAAAAATTATCCTGCTACCTGTGCTTTTCTCCTTTGAAGCTTGTCTAGCAGCAAAGTGAGATCCTTATTTTCCATGATAAAAATTGTCAGGCAATAAAATTTCAATAATGTAACTTGCCTCCCAGAACATTAACATTATGAGCAGTTTTTCTGAGGCAGAATTTTGGTGGGAAGATTTTTGTCTATTAATTTAAAAGCATTGCATGATCTAGAGTCTTGTGATTGGGTTTAAATGAAAGTGTACAAATGACAGCCCTTCAGAATGATTAAAGAAAGACATGTTGCAAGTCCTTTGTTTGAGAACTGATTATTATGTTTTGGTTTTGAAAACTCTTTCATAGCCCATTTTTTGATTATGATAGAAATGCTGTATTATTTCATTTACAAAAGTTACTGATACTGTAACTAGTATTAAGAGTATCAGTTTGGACTTGCTCTGCAGTAATTGATTTACATTCTTGAGTGAGAAAACAGTGAGTAGTGTCTGAGGATAATTATGACCAATTGCACCTATACTCAAAGCAAACAGTACCAAAATCTCAACTTGGCATAATTCTAATCCCAGTTTTACTTGAAAATAGTAAATCAATGAACAACTCCATGGAAAGAATTTTGTTTTTTTAGAAGAAATAAACATTTTTGGTACACTCTTCCACAGCTTAGAGAAATATGTAAGCCAAGAAACTAAAAGGCCCTCGTGTGGTGTGTATCTTGACTTATGGTTTGATTTGTCTGCTGTGTTCCTGCACCAATTGCTCAGAGGAACCTTTGGAAGTGTGACAGGACCAGTCATTACCATGTAAAATCTGTCGTGTTGAAACAATGAAGACATATTAATTGGTAATTTTTCCTCCTTTTTTTTCCTTCTTCTTTTTGGTTGAATTACAAGGCAGCTCACCCTATTACTTAAGCTAAATCAATATCTTCATATACTTTTCAGTATTCTGTGGTGGGATAATTAGTGTGGTTAAATTATTTTAAAGAACTTTTGCCTGATTCAGACAGTAGTTTATTTTTATTTGCATATAAATGCAAAATCCATTGTGTATTTTAAGTTCATTTGAAAATAAGTGAAAGGAATAGACTGCAGTTAAGTAGTATTTATTAAGATGACATTGAAAAATTCTGTTGAAATATTTATCAGGGAAAACATTTCTTGAATGAAACTGAAATCTTCAAAATATTTGTTGACTTAGAGAAGGTAAATATCTTTCCACCACAAAAACATTTTTTTGATGCCTAGGCAAGTGTCTCTTTAAAAGACATGAAAAATAATTAAAAAAGAAGTAAAAGCATTTTTACACATATTTTTGTATGGGAAAAATACAGTTTTCTGAACAGCTGTCCTCCATACAGATCTACCATAATAAATCAGTATTTGTCAGTAATAAAAGAAAAAAATATATCAGATATCAAACATCTTTCAGTTTCAGGCTTCCAAAGGATCATTATAAACAACAGCAAGTAAAAATATATGCCAAAATGTATTAAAATACCTGAGGGCCCTTCTTAAGTGAAAAGTAAAACCTAAGCTTTTTTCTGCAGATTGGGTTTCAGTTGCAGCCAAGACAAACTCATAAAAGCTCTGTCTGGCTATTCTGGGCATGCCCTCAGGTTGTGCTCCTGATCTAGGGCAGTCACCCCAGAGATTGTGCTCCTAAGTCCAGGGGGACTGCCTGGGACATTTCAATGGGCATTCATGCAGAACTAGTGAGCAGAGGATGGACTCAGCCAGCCAAGCTTTCTGGAAAAAAAATTGCAGTTTTTCAGTTGGCTATTGCTATCTGTTTCAAGTTTCAGAAAATATCATGGTTTTGAGGTTTTTTTTTTTTTTTAACTTCTTATGGTGTTTTTCTGAGCTAGTCCTACATTTCATCTGTCAAATTAAGTATACAGGTGTATCACAGGGATTTTATGCTGGCTATTTGAAGTAGAAGACATATATATATAAACCAGGAGCTCAGCTTTTCCAGCCAAAAATAAGGTAAAGATTACAGCCACCATTGTAGATGCCCAATGGTGGAACTTATTCAAGTTAAAACCTCCTGTGTTTTTCCCAAAATGAAATTTCAACAATACAGTTCCAAGAAAGATATGTTTTTGTTCTGAAATCTCTCATAATTTGTTGTAGGTTGCTGATTTTTCATTACAGTCTGTAGAGGAAGGAAGTGTCACATCACTGTTCTTGCCATTCCGTTTTGGATGTGAATGCTTTGCATTGCCATTGATAGCCTGGGCAGCAGTTGATATGGACAATGATGCTTTTTTATTTTTATTTTTTGTTTCTGACCAGGTGAGGGCTTGCTTGGTCCAGTGAAGCTTGTCCAGATAGAAAGGTCAGATTTGCTGCCTAATGGTTCTTTCAAATATCCACCTAATGCTGTCTGTTTCTAAAGTGTTGTCCCAGAAGCTGTTTAGTTAGAGTGTTTATGGAGTGTAGAAAGGAAAGTAACAAAAGTTAGTATATCTTTCGATTTTATTTGAGTGACTAGTAAGTTGGCTTTCCTTTCATGGCTTGCTTCTCAAAACATGTAGGACTCTATGCACAAAGATGTAATGCTCCTGTGATAAAAAATGTTGTGTCTTTCTGTAGGAAAGCCATTCAGCAACTTGACATTATGTATTCCTTCCAGAAGTAATCTCTGTCAGAAGTGTAATATGATGGTGTCACCCTTGTGAGGAAACCTTTGTAGGGCCTAGAAGGTGCAGCCTAGGAGAAGTGCCTTTGAGATCATTTCACCTAAACTCTATCTGAACCTTGTAAAATATCAGCCATTATGCATGTTGCAGTAGACAAATGTGACCTCCATTTATCTTTCATATTACAAATATTTTCTGTGATTTAAGGCCTCCACTGCTTCCGTTTGCTGTCAAGGAAATGAAGGAAATAGGTTTCAGTAGCACTTTACAGAATGTACTTATCTTCAGTCATTGCTGTAAATATGTAGTGATCATATTCTCACTGTACAAAATAAATCAGAATGCTTTGCCAGTTAGTTCACTCAAATCTCAAGTTATAACCACTGTGAATTTTTCCCCTGTTAATAACTTTTTTAGCTGCATTGCATTTTTAATGCTTTTGTCTGTTTCATAGATATAGTTAATACAGAAGTGTTGGAATAAAATCAAGGTCCGCTGAGTATCTTTTTAGTTTAGTATTTAGAACAGCAAGGATCCCATAAATAACAGTAGTGGGATCTGTAAAGAGCCTCACCCCCGTGGTGCTTGAACAGCGGAATGAATGTGGGATTAGAGGTGCATTCGTTGGCATATAATGATGAATAAACAGTAGAAATTGCATGGAACCTAGGGAGAATGAAACAAAACATAAGAAAGAAAAAGCACAGAACAAGCATGTAGAAAAGAGCATAAGGACAGGTATAGCTAAAAGGAAGTCCACAGAGGTAAAAGAGATGCGAGGAGACAGAAGAAAAGCAGGAACATGCTGAATTCTCCTGCAGCAGCAGCAAAGTTAGGTGCAAGACTAGTTACAAAAAAGCTGCAAGCCGCTAGTTGCTGCAGAAGTATGCAGATGCACTCACTAGCTCTGGAGAGTGACTCCAGACCATTGATGCCCCAGATTTGCTAGGATGTTGTCAAGAAATAAGCTTTTATAATGTAAGGGGCTCATTAGATATACTTGGTAAATGTATTGGTTTTAGTAGTATCTGTGGCTTCTTTCAAAGTGAGACTGATGTCAAAGGTGAGAATAGACATATCTGGCTTCAAGGCCCTGATGTTCCTTGCTCACTGTTAAAAATAACCTTTTAATTGCTTTTGAGTGCAGCATATCTTGCTTGCTTGCAAACTTAGGCTTTGGATCTATAAGTGGCTGGGAAGATGCTGTGTGTAGCCTTGGCATCCTGAGGCTCCTGGCTTAACCTTCGTGGAGTGCTGTGTTGATACAGAAGTGGGAGTTCTGTGGGAGCTTTGTTTCTTCTTCACCTGAGACAGCACTGGTGCTGGTGCAGGAAGTCCCTACTTCACTGCTTCTCCCTCCCAACTAGAGCCAGGCTGGAAGAGGCACATCTGTGCCCTCTCACGTCGCAAGCAGCACATGCCCTGCTGGAGGGTGCTCAGAGAGAAGAAGATCCTGTTCCACCTCACTGGTCCCTGCCTTGGGAGGCACTGCTGTGCATGAGTACAGGGTATGCGTATCAGGCAATGGCCTTGGAGAGAGAGTGGCTGGAGAAAAAACACCTTGGAGAAAACTGCATTCTCCCAACATTTCTACAACAAAACCTTGAACCAGGATGCAGGTGGTGAATTGACTAATTTGAAGGTAACTGGTTTAAGTGGGTTTAGGTTTCACCTCAAATTATTCACTCAGCTCTTGTCACAGTCCTTTATATTGTGTCCGTGGAGTTTATGGAAACACAAACTTAATTGCTTGGGTGTTTCCAGAACTCCTCTGGTATTTAATATAAGATAACACATCGGGAAGTGTGTTTGCAGCTGAGCATGTGTTCTTGTTTACATCCTGTGTTTATAGTACACAAATGTTATTTTTATAAAAAATTCTTCCTGGTCACTAGAGTAGCCAGCAGACCTCATCAGACTAAGTCCAACCTCTGCTCCTCATCCCAGAGCCAGCACACTTCTAGGACAGCACTACCAATCACCATGGAAATGCTCTCAGGAAGAGCAGCAGACTTTATTGTCCAGGGCTGCTGGTTTGACATCGCCAAAGACACAAATGATTGCTTATTAAAGAAAAACATTGTCTTCAGCATTCAAAACAGAGAGACTTACTTACTAGTAACCATCAGGAAAAGCAAGCAGAATGCTCTAGGATTTATGAAGACAGCATCTTTGATTCACCTCCCTAAACAAATGGGGCCACTGCAGCCATGTGACCATGGTGCTTTTTTGCTGTTTTAAGATGATACTACACCAATCATGAAAGTGGACAGTCAAGGTCAGGTTGGACTGGGCCCTGAGCAACTTGATCTAGCTTTTATATGTTCCTGTTTGTTGCAGGAGATTTGGACTAGGTGACCTTTTAGGGTTCCTTTCAACTCAAATGATTCTACAATTCTGTGAAATTAAGTGAGAATACTTTCTGAGAAAGAATGTGACCAAAAGGAAAAAAAAAAAAAGGGAAATAGACAAACCTCTGGCTGAACTGAACAAAAAAGGAGACGATCAAATAAGACACACTTCCTTTGGGCCAATCATTTGTTGAGAACTGGTCTGAGACCATTGGGTCTTAAGACTGTCAAGGAGTAGGAAGAACTACCTCAGAGGTGAGGTACGTATGAAAAATAGATGCAAAACTGGTGACTCAGTGATTGTTTCTCTGCAACTCTCTACAAGCAACACCTAGCTATTGGGCAGTATGCATTAGCTGTAATTTTATCTATGTCTTTAGTCCGGAAGTATTAGTCTCTTCTAATCTACAGAGTGGTAATGAAGTTTCTATCACTGGAGATACACAGAATTCAATTGGGCAAGACTGAGCAATGTGATTTCAATTCAAAACTGCGCCTACTCTGAGTAGGATATTGGACATCAAACACTCAGTGGTTCTGTCCTGAATTATTCTGTGTTTCTACACTATCCCTTCTTATGTGTAATTCCAGTGAGAATAAAACCCTCCACTAAAAAATTGTAACCACAAAATATTCAGAATTTATTTTCTCTCCCTATTGTTTACTATGATATCTCTCCTCAGTCTTAAATCTCCAGGCACTGTAGTAAAGTGCAGTGAGAAACGTGGGCACATAATCTTTCAGTGGCTGTGACTGGAAGAGGGTGTGCTACCTTCACGTCCTTTTTTCCCAGAGAACAGTAAGAGCTTCTGGGGGAGGATTATAGTCTCACCAATTCTTCTACCAAGTTCAGTGACAGGAGGTGCATGAAACTCAGTTGCTAATTTCATATCTCATGTCTCTTCTTCCTCCCAATGGATTGCACAAAGATTTCATACCCTGGCAGAATCCTCATCTTAATTGCAAAGGCAGTAGGATCAGGTGTTGGGACAGGTCAGGGAGACTTTAGACCACAGAAGAAATACCAAATGAACTCTAACTGACAACATCTTCCTCAGGAGTTTCAGGCATCATTCAATCATCCTTGGGGCATACCAGCCCATGGATTTTGACCTAAAAGCCCTAGAATTCTCTTGAGATTAGACTTTTATTTTTTTCCTTTATTTTTTAAATTTTAATATGCTTATTTTTTAGTAGCTGTGGAAAATTTCAGTGGACAGCAGATGTCTTATTTTTTAATCCTATCAATTCCTGGAATGCTTTATTAAAAAATCTGATCCGATTTAGCATGTTTGTAAATTATAGAAATAATTTTACATTTAATTTAACATTCTACATAAATTATGTAGAGGTGAGTTGCACATTGTTCATTCTTTATTGCTTGCTTTCTTTTAAAACAGAAGTGGAGACAAGCAGTATGGAAATATAGAAGTACCAGTTCTTCAGCATCTTCCAGGACTCTCTTAATACAGAGCTTTGAAGGGTTACATCATCAAGCCCCACTACATTACAGGTGATCAGCTGGTGATATCCCATGCTCTCAGTGAAAAGTTTTATGGGAAATGGCATATTTTTGTTGCAAATGAATATTTCCCAACACTTCTGTTAGCTGTGGTACTTAGTACAGAAAGAGGGCAACTATGTAGAAAACAAGTATGTCAATACCTTGCACTGTGATATTTTGCACCAACTGTCCATGGGCCACACTGCTGATCTGTAAACTGAACTTGGCCAGGTTGGCTTGATACAGGTGTGGTGCAGTCACTGCAGCTTGTAATATTCCTGTTTGGGACTAATGAGGCACCCAAGACTTTCTGATTGTAAACTGCCATCCAAAAGTTATCTTACTTCATCTGATTTTCTCAACTAGCTTTGAGGTCAGATGAGCAGCATTGCTGCTTCCTGTTTGGGTGTAGAGCAGAAAATTCATAGCACAGTTTGTGGAAGTAGTGCCTCCACCAGTGCTCTCAAAAATATTAATGGAGAATATTCAACCAAGAGAGGAAAAGATGGCATTAGCTTTTATACTGCTACAACTCCCGAAGTCCTCTCAATTCCTTGTCCAGGAGATACTGAAGGCCAAGATGACCCTTCTCACAGACGTATAAAGACACCCTTCTAGTCTTATGGATAACGGTTCTCACTGGACTGACTCATGCATTTTCAGTCTTGTTTGGCAGTGTTCAAAAACTAACATTCTTGGTCCCCGACTGTGTGCATGCTAAAGGAATCCACTTGTTTTAAGCTTTGTATTTTTCAACTTCCCATCAGCGTGTTCCCATTAGTCTTGTGCCCTCTGTGTAATGTAAAAAACTCATGTGCCATGAACACTGGGAGCTTGATACTGAAATTTTTATCTCCTATCCCTTGATACATCTGATCAACATTATTTTGCAGTAATGCTGTTTCTCAGAAGTAGTCATTCTTTTAAGTGCACACACCCCAAAATAGTTATGATATAGCTTTAAATATTTCTTATATAGACTTCTAGTTCTGTCTCGAGTCTGTTTTGTCAATTACTCATTTCATGCTGCAGGTTGGATCAGAATGATATTGCTTGGGATGGGTGCAGCTCTCATTGCAGTCTTTTCACTCCTGGTTTCTCCATTTCCATGTCAGGCTTATGAACATGTACATTTGCTGCCTGTGGAGTGTTATAAATCCTCTCAACACAGAACCAGAAAGTAGTTCAGCTCAGTTGATTCATAGGAAATTACAAAACTTGCTTTAAGAGCATGTACTTGTCTAAAAGGGGTCAATGACAAATCTGCTGATAGTATTGGAAACAAGTGAGAAAATGCATTTCATATAATGATGAAGACAAACAGCAAGCATAATGCAAGTGAAGACAGATAGCTTTTTCTTTTCCAAAATATCTATTGTCTCTGGACAAACTATTTTACCTCAGAAAACTTTAATTCTAACCTATGATCTCGTATTACCTTTAAAAGCAAAAATAAACTCTGGAAGGTAACATAAGAAATTCTCTAATCAAAACTATTTCATCAGAGTCAAACAACTCAAATCAGAAGTTAACAGAAGCTTTTCATTTCACTTAATGATGACAAGCAGTAGAGCTTCAGAAAGTCAGATTTATTCTAGGAAGGGTAGAAGCAAGTTAACAAAAACCACAGGTGAGAAAGGAAGTTTGTCAAGCCCAAACTGGGGATTACCTTGTGAACTGTTCCAAGCAGAACCTTAATCATTTTACTCACTGTGTAGCCCAGAGGACTCTGTTTTGCCCAAACATATTTTTCAATATGATTTTAAACTTTGAATTTTGTTTTGTTTTTAACCTCAGTATAAGAAATTTACACAGATGTTCCAGTAAGTGCTTGGAGAAATCTCTTGAGATTTTCTGCCTTAGTGGGAACAGCATTCTCCATTTTCTGTCATGTATAAAAAGGAAAGATAAAAAGTCAAACATTCAGTTTTTATTCTTCCTACTATGTAGTCTGTTTTCTTTCCTTAAGCTCTTTCTCTGAACAAAGTTTTCGTGTTGCTACATGTGTTATTTTCTCATTCCTCTTCCAGAAAACTGTTTGTTTTAACAGGAATTTGCTGTGTTCATTTGTGATACTAAAACTGACCTCAAATAGCCATGGTCTTCTAACCTGATTTACATTTTGATTATGTTTCTTGTGGTCAATGACAATGCAAAATTCTTCGGTTGTATAAACAGGAGGGAGAGTGACTGTTAACATGGGTTGATAGTGATAGGACAATGGGGAATGGTTTTAAACTAAGACAGGAGAGATTTAGGTTAGATGTTAGGAGGAAGCTTTTCACTCAGAGGGTGGAGATGCACTAGAACAGGTTGCCCAGAGCGGTTGTGGATGCCCCATCCCCGGAGGCATTCAAGGCAAGGCTTGCCCATTCTGGGCAGCCTGGTCTAGTGGTTGGCAACCCTGCCCGTGGCAGTGGGGTTGAAATCTTTGAGATCCTTTTCAACCCAGGCCATTCTGCAATTCTGTGATTCTATGATTCTTTGCTCTCACTTTCCCAGCTATTTATTTATTTATGAATTAATTTATTTTCTCCTTAGCTGTACTTCCACACTTTAAAAAACCTGATGGACATTTTGCAGGAGGCATCGTTCATATAATGGCTATGAGTCTCCTGACAATAGCAGGTTGTCATGAGAAAGTGTTATCTTTTTCTGGGACTGTGATTTCATGAAACCTGTCCTAAGGGATTCCTGCAGCTTATCAACTTGGGGTATAGTGATCCTATTTCATGAGGTACTCATTCCTCCATCTAACGTATCCCTAGTTAGGTTTTCTGATCATGTGAGAAGAATGAATGTTTTTTAATGCCACATTAACACATGCTGAGCCATCATTGTTGTCTTGCATAATTTTGTCAGTGAATGAATTTCTTTGCTGTACTTCTGGTAATCCTTTAGCTCATTCTCAAAACCCTCTCTGGCTCTGCATATTTGTCTGTCTGCCTTATACTTCTACCGTGTTTTTACCCTTAAGCAGTCTACAGTGTGGTAAAAATGGAATGCAAATAGAGTTCTGTCTCTGCAGAGCTGCACAAATTACCCTGAGAAAAATTGTGATAGGACAAGGGGAAATGGTTGCAAACTAAAAGAGGGGAGATTTAGTCTGGATATGAGGAAAAAGTTCTTTTACAATAAGGATGGTGAGGCTCTGGCACAGGTTGCCCTGAGAGGTGGTGAATGATCCATCCCAGGTAACATTCATGGTCAGGATGGACAGGGCTCTGAGTTCCTATCTAGCTGTAGATAGGTGTCCCTGTTCATTGCAGGGGAGTGGGACTACTTGGCCTTAATATCCCTTCCAACTCAAACAATCCTATGATTCTATTGTATTATGTCTGCTGTCAGAAATGGCCTCACTCCAGGCACAGGGCTTTTGAGTGCTTGTCCCTGTGAGCAGAACAGGCTGCTGTTACTGTCCAGCAGTGCAAATGAATAGTTTATGACAAGGAGGCAGTTTGTGATGGTAGGGCTCTTCCCCATGCTCAAACCATACCCATCATTGTTACTCTGTATTTGCTTTTTCTCCCGTAGTTTAACTTTGCCTTCTCCACATGTTCCCTCACAGTTGAAAAAGGTCAATTTTAGTCCATGCACAGAACCTACTGTTTACCAGATATAGACCATGATGTATTCTTCTGGATGTCTGAATGAGTTAAATGCTTTCACTTAGTATGATGATTTTTTAGACATAGAATGCCACCATATGCACTTTTTACAATCTGTTGATGTCACATACTTGCAGACCAG
The DNA here is from genome assembly GCA_013399175.1 of Odontophorus gujanensis. Lineage (NCBI taxonomy): Eukaryota > Metazoa > Chordata > Aves > Galliformes > Odontophoridae > Odontophorus > Odontophorus gujanensis. Next base: position 31,789 of record VXAB01014053.1, read on the forward strand.
AGAAGAAGTCCCATAAGGTCTGCGCATTCCAATAAAATGCTAGAACTGTGCCTATCATTGCTCTCCATTAGTTTATTCTTATATTCTTTCCTTATCTTCATTTACCTCTTTTGTGTTTTATTCATGAATTTTCTTCTAATGAGTTCTGAGAATTTGTTCTCTTTGTGATTTCTTCTCTTCCCTGGACTGATATCCTCATGCATCAGTTACTGGCAGGGTACTCAGCCTCCTAAACTGGAAGGCAGGGATGGGCATCAGAATAAGCCTTCTATAATTCAGGAGGAAACAGTTAGCAACCTTCTACTCCACCCAAACTGTCACAGATGGGATCCACCTAAGGTTACTGAGAGAGCTGACCAAGATAATTTCCATCATTTGTCAGCAATCCTGATCAACTGGGGAGGTTTCAGGTGGCTGGAGACTTGTCAGTGTGACATCCATCTACAAGAAGTGTCAGAAGGAGAATTTGCGGAACTCTGGGCCCCTCAGCCTGACCTCAGTGTTGGGAAAAGTCATGGAGAAAATTGTCTTGTGTGTGACTGTGTGGCATGTGCAGGACAGCCAGGGGATCAGGCCTAATTAACATGGGTTCATGGAAGGCAGGTCCTGCTTGACCAACCTGATGTCCTTCTATAACCAAGTGACTCACCTTGTAGATAAGGGAAAGGCTAGACTCTACCTAGACTTTAATAAAACCTTTGACACTCTCTCCCACAGTATTCTTCTGGAGAAGATGGCAGCCCATGAATTATACTGGGTAAAAAAATGACTGGGGGTCTGGGCCCAGCAAGTGGCAGCGAATGAAGTTAAATTCACTTGGCAACTGGTCACTAATGGTGTTCCCCAGGCATTGGTATTAGGACCTGTCCTGTTTAGTATCTTTATTGATGATCTGGAAGAGGGGATTGAGTGCACCCTTGGTAAGTTTGCAAATGACACGAAACTGGGAGGAAGTGTTGATCTGCTTGGAGGTAGGAAGGCCCTACAGAGGGATCTGAATAGGCTTGACTGATGGGCTGAAGTCAATTGTATGAGGTCCAGCAAGACCACATGTTAAGTCCTGCACTTTGGTCACAACAACCCAATTCAACTCTTCAGACTTGAGGCAGAGTGGCTGGAAAGCTGATCAGTGGGAAAGCATCTGGGAGTATTGGTCTACAGAGAGCTGAACATGAGCTAACAGTGTGCCCAGGTAGCCAAGAAGGCCAGTGGCAACCTGGCTTGTATCAGAAGTGGTGTAGTCAGCAGGAGCAGGGAGAGGATTTTCTCTCAGTATTCAGCACAGATGAGGCTGCAACTTGAATGCTGCACTTAGTTCTTAACCCTTCACTACAGTAAAGACATAGAGGGCCTGGCGCATGCCCAGAGAAGTGCAGCAAACCTGATGAAGGATCTGCAGCACAATTCTTGTGAGGAGTGACTGAAGAAACTAGGATTATTTAGTCTGGAGAAGAGGAAGCCCAGGGGAGAACTTACAGCCCTCTACTGGTTCATGAAACGAGGTTGTAGCGAGATGGGAGTCAGCCTCTTCTCCCAGGTGACTGGTGGACTTGATGATCCTTGTGTATTCCTTCCAACTTGGATATTCCATGATTCTATGTATTAGTTGAGTGACAACTTTGTTTATGCTTGACAGTTGGGTGTAAGCAATATAAGCTCCCTAGTCTCATCTAGAGTCCTTTGCTGTATGTATGGAACACTGTTCTCTCTTCATAAGAGCTGGGTCCTGTAACTTGCTTATTGCAGAAGTCAGTAATTTTTATGCAGTTTGCCAATGCACAGGCCAATCATTTTGTCAGAATCTTGATCAAAACTGTTGAAAAGTAACCCCATAAAAACAGCATTTTTCTGTGTTAAAACTACGTCCAGAACTCTTCCAGGAAATGATTAGTGTGATTTCAGTAGCTGGCTGCTGCTGAACGCTGTTGCTGTATAGTATGCACTGGCCTATGTACATTTAGATGCAGGCTGCTCTTTTCTGGGTTTCCTTTTTATCTGAGCACACAGTGATTTTGCAGCTGTTTTGGTACAAAGTAAAGAGCATGCAGCTGCTGAATACATTGTCTTTCATGTCCAAGAGCCGATGGGATTATTGTTTATTATTTTGGATCTTTTTTCCTTCAATGTTCTCAGTTTTGAATTTCATGTACCAGCAAAAATGAACCTGTTCTGAACTACATGCCCAGTGCTGAATGTGGGTAGAGAGAGCAAACTCAGAGATTGTTCTCGTTTTCTTCTACACTCTGTCCTTCCTAATGCTGAAAACAGTGTTTTATTAGTCCTGGCCACCACAAGCCACAATTTAGGGTGTGGATAAGCAGTACGAATTGCTTTTTCAGAATCTTAACAAAAATGGGTTTGGTTACATCGCTATAGTTTCCAAGGAACAGGTATTGGTGTCCATGTACACTTAGCAGTAATTGGTATGTCTGAGGCAGCTTTGGGAGAGTAAGGATTAAATAGACTGTCACAGAGAAAGAGCTGCTGATTCAGTCAGCTCAGATTGAAGGTCTGAGATAGGGTCAATACTAAGACACATACCGTATTTCCTGCTTAGAAAAAAGACTCTATCAAGCACCATTCATTTGCTGTCAGCCACTATACCTAAATCCCCAGACCTGGTGAGAAATCTATCGTGTAGTCAGATACATCACAAAACTTGAAGCATTTCTGCGTTTCTGGTAACAATTATATTGCTTCTCTGAGAATGACAGATTGTGCTATGGCAATCTTTAGTTTCTTCTAAAACATTAAAGCAAAACTTACAAAAAATTCTTTTAAATTTTATCACTTAATAGGGCATTGGAATTAATATAATAGTATTTTTTCTGTAATTCTTAAGAATTTAATCAAGGGAAAGTAGTAATTTTTCTTCTGAATGGATTACAGTTCAAGCAGGATAGTGTTTTTGACAAGGTAAGACTAGACAGAAGTCATAATGACAGGCCTTTGCCATAAATTTTGTAGGTAATCATTGTATTACCAACAACAGTCTTGCAAATTTTTCTGAAGATTTAAATGGCAGAACTTCTATAATGACTTCTCAGGATAGTTGTTTATCATTCTAAACCGCTGTTGTCCAGTCATGTTCTTGCTGTTCGCCCTCTGTTCCCTGAGAGTGAGTTCAAGGGGTGGAAAGATGCTCCAGCTCATCATGGATATCTTCCTACTGATTTGTTTGGGAACAGGTCTGGATCTTAATTCCAAAGAATTGTAAGGGAGAAGGTAATTGAAGTAATTTAAGAGGCAGGTGACTATTCTGAAGTACATCACTATGAGATAAGATATTCAACTAAGCTACTGATCAGACAGAATAAAACAACAATTTTGTCACCTGAGCTGCTGTCTGGTTGTGTCTCTGAAGACCTTCATTTTTGTCACTGAATCCTCACTTGTTGCCAGATTTTAGTTCAGGGAAACATATGACTTAGAATTAAGGATCAGGTTATAATTACCTGATTTCTATTTTCTGGTAGAAAACCCTGATTTGTCAGTCAGTCGGTCTCTGGGACTGCTTTCAAGTGTCAGTTAACAAGAACAGCCTATAATATCTCCTGATCTAACTCACTGTGTACTCTCTTTGGTATTAATGTGGGGACTTGACTGAAGAATATCCTGAGGGGATATCACAGAATGTGAGAGACTAATTCATCCTTCAGAAGCTGCTTCTCAGAACCTTTTCCACCTAGAATACACATCATATTCTAACAAATAATTCAAGAACACTTCCATGATTTCCACCTGTGGCTTGAAATGAGTGACTAATGGTAGAGACAAGAAGAGAGAAGACAAAGGGGCTGTGGATTTTGTAACTAACCTGTCTGGGATGATGGATGCTGATGGAACATTTTGTTTTTACTGCACATATTGATCTGATGGTTCCACTTTTTATTGCAGAGTGCTCTGAAAATTAAAGTTTGTTTGCAATTCTGAAAACCACCTTTTTTTTCTTAATGCCATCTATGCTTTGTCTGAAGTCAAGGGCCTACTGTAGAGCATAAATAATGTCTAAACTATAAAAAATTTAGCGTCTGATCCTAGGCTCCAAAGATTATCTCTGAAAGTAGTCCTCTTTCTCAACAGTGACGTTGTCTCAGGTGAAGACTAGCTAGCCAATAGCTGTCCTTCTCACCCTAGTAATAAAATATTTTTTTTTTTCCTGAGTAGAAGTGATGCTTAAAAGTTGGGAGACATTTGTCTTAGGCTCTGAATTCTTCTTCAGTTATTTGTGTGGATACACTAGAAGGCAATAACCTTTGAATGGCAATTAACTCCACTAGAGGAAGGAGAAGTATACACAAGGCTATTACCTTGTAGCAGTTCTAAATGGGACAGCTTCTTGGCATTCCAGAAAATAGGAGCTGTTAAAGAGCTATGCTATGGCACATTGCTCTCTAGAACTGAATCTGATATTTTGAGGTGTCAGATTATGGCTTGTATGATAATGGAAACCTGCATGAAGAAACCATTTATTCTTCAGCTAGATCAGACTCCTCTGTTCCTCGCATAGTATATAGAGGAGATATGTGGACGAATGAAGTGCTTACTAGTAGATTTGCATTTTTCAAGACTTTCTGCACCTGTACTCGGAGAGAGATTAATAATTTTACTTCTATAGATAAAACATTTTACAAAGAGAATCTACCATTGTAAATGGTTGTTTCCCTATGTGTTCTGTGGTATTTCTCAAAAAGTCTGTAGTTGTATATAGAGCTACTATTTAAGAAGATGAATAAGGTTAATTAAAAATAAGTAAAATGTTGCTTAACTATGAATAAAGTATCAGGTCTGTTGTATTTCATCTGTGGTTAGGGAAAGACTCCTTTGGGATTTCCCCAGTCCTCAAAATACAGTTTTCTTATCCTATTCAAGACATCTTACTAGATTTCTTGTTAAATGGAGAGATTGAATTTCATTAGGATCCTCAGTCTAGCCTGACCTTTTAAAGTAAAGCATAATAAAAAGCAAAAGAAGAATCTGATACCGTGAAGGTACACTATATCTAGGCCAGCAGGTGATATTCTTTGATATTTGTGATGATCATCAATCTGTCATTGCTCTGCATTGCATATTCCAATCTCAGAGCCATAACAATCCCATTCTCAGACAAACCATAACAATTTCAATCTCTGAAATCTTTGCAAAATTGCATATCCACTTTTTTTTTTTTTTGTAACTAATAGAAATTATTTTCTTTCAAATATCAGAGATTTATATCCTATGTGAGTCTGGCACAAATAACTACATCTCCACAGACTGCTTAATATCAATGTGCTGCTATTCTGGTGCCAAACAAAATCACTTAGATATTCTGTAAGACTCCGATGGCTGTGGAAGGTGCTAGTGGCAATTATATTTCTTCAATGATATGAGTGTGTTGCCATTTGACATGATTTCATAGGCTTATTTTTGGTTTTGTCTTGCTTTAGTTGAAGTCTGTTACTGTTTCATAGACTTTAATAAAAGCAAGACTGGTCATTCTTTGTATTTCCTGACAAGGCTTTCAAAAAATGCACGAAAAAGACTCCCAGGTTTCTGAAGGCAGAGACCAAAGCATTTAATGGTAAATGATAGGAGATTAATCACCAAGTTAGACACTTGAAATATGGAAGCCCACTTTGAAATGTTACAAAACCCATTGCCTATCATCATTCTCTGCAGAGCATCTATTGCATCTGCCTGTCAGTTCGTATGTAACTTGAAGCTCTTGACGCAAGGAAAAGGTAAAATAAAACGCTGTGTAAAAATCACTGTGGACTTGCAGTGTACCCAAATATGATACTCTAGTTCAAAGAATGGTGTTTGAACCAGACTACAGTTACTGACAAACATTTTATTAATGATCAGCCATCAAATGCTTTTGATTAAAGAGAGAAATCCTGTAGCACTAGTGAGGGCCATTCCTCTTTTTTTTCTGCACGCTATAGTGGGTGTACTTTGAGAAAGGTGAACTACTTCTTAAAAAGATTAATTACACCTGTGCTATAATTTTATCCTCTTTGGACATTAAGGAAAAAAATCTGACTTGACTTAGTACTGTTTTATCTATAAATAAGACACAGAAAGAGCCCCCTTAGTTACTGGAATTAAGTGAATAATGTATAATGCTACATTAAGCATTGCACTGTGAAATCTAGATACATTCTAACCCACTATTTTTGGACATTTTAGACTAAAAGCATTTTGAATGCAGTCGCTTAAGTATGTAAGAAGGCAATGTTCCACAGACAAAATTCTTAAGAACCAGAAAGAAAAGATAGATCATAGATAGATGAATAGAGTAGAGTGGAGTGGAGTGGAGTGGAGTGGAGTGGAGTGGAGTGGAGTGGAGTGGAGTGGAGTGGAGTGGAGTGGAGTGGAGTGGAGTGGAGTGGAGTGGAGTGGAGTGGAGTGGAGTAGAGTGGAGTGGAGTGGAGTGGAGTGGAGTGGAGTGGAGTGGAGTGGAGTGGAGTGGAGTGGAGTGGAGTGGNGCCCCTAAACCCTCTCCCTCAGTATAACATCTAAATGTTCCTTGAACACCTTCAGGTTCAGTGACTCCACCACCTCCCTGGACAACCTGTTTTAGCACTTGACCACTTTTCAGAGTGTTCAAAACTCCAAAAACTTTCAAACTTTTCAACCTTTGCTGACATACAGCCTGAATCTCTGCTGGCGCAGCCTATGCAAGTGCAACTGGTTGCTATCTAGTGCTTGAGCTAAGGTACTCCAAAGGCACTAGGCTATGATACGTGAACAGATAACTTGTACATGATTTTGTAGCTACTGTGCAGAAAGGTCCATTACAATGGCCTGGAAAGTGATTGGACTGCCAGTAATAAGGCAGACCATGGTCTGAAATGCCTTACAGCACTGGGGGAGGTAAGATAGAGATGAAGGCCACGCCATCATTCTTCTTGTGCTTCTAGTTAGGTAGATAAAGATCAGACTACATCATACACAATAAAGGTACCAGTCACGCATGAAGAACCATAATCATGGACCTCTGTATCTCTGCAGAATTTGTTTGTATTTTCAGTCTTCTGAAATGATCCTGGCGGAGGACTGGCATGTCAGAGACAGTAAGAATGTCACCTTTTCTTGTAGCTGCTGGTTGTGATGGCAGAGTTCTACAGATTAGTATAATCAGTGAAGCTGGTTTTTCCATATAAAATAGAGTGCTGTTTCTTGGGTTACACTTTTTTGGCCAAGTCAAGCATTTCCTGAGAGGTCTGGATGTATTCATGCCTAGACCCTGATCCTGCAATCTGATCTAACTGAGGAGTTGTGTCTTGTGCAAAGATGAAAGACTCTCACAGGATTTCTGCCTATGTGCAAAGGTCTGCCAGGGTAGAACTGATTGCAGAGCTGGAACCAGCAGCTGAAAACCAAAACTGACTCAAAATAAATACATAGGTAGGAAAAAATACCAGTCTTCAGAGGACCTTGAAGTCCTACTGTGCGCACAGGAAAATCATTTTTCAATGACCTCTTTGAATGAACTGTTTTCAGAGTTTTCTATATTTTCAGGCTGACTTCATGCTTTTTATTACAGATTTTTCAGTTTTAGCTTGGACAGTATTCCCTAAGCTGTAGACAGAGCTGCAATTTGAGAAGATATTTTCCCTCTTCAAAATGGTCTGCAATTTTTCATTTTATAAGGAATTGTAGGCAATCCTGAGGTAGCTCATGGAGAATATGATAAATTTGCAGGGCATAATGTACTTAGAGAAAAAAGATGGAAAAGTTCCTCCACGCTTATTTTCTCTCCCATTTATAATCATTAGGCTTTAAATGCCCCATACATCTCTGTCATTTAGATAAGAGGCATTGATTGCTTAACTGCTGCACAGACATTTCATACACCTGGTTTTAGATGACATTTCAGGGGCAGAAAGAGAAGGAAGTACTGTAAAAAGTGTTCACAGTTTGCAATGTCAAACTTTATTACATAAAGTCATAAACAATCCCAATTAGTAGTAAGTAGGTTCATAGACAGGGTTTTAAGCCAGATCTGGCTTCATTAAATGTTTCCTGCAGTTGAGAAAGGCACTGGGATATATAAACTGAGCCCTGATTTATAATAAAAAACAGTGAAGTTTTAGAAAAGCTTTGTTATTCCTTCCGCTTGTTTTCTTGTCAAGGTCCAACAAAGCCTGAGGAAGGGGTTAAGTAGAGGTCTTAAGGGACCACTTGACATCTGCTACACTTGTGACTTTTTGATCTTGTTTTTGTTCCTGGCTTTGAGGGATGGCCTACAGTAAAGGCCATGTGTGCCTGTGTGTGTTTCCCAGAGATGGGGCTGGGGATGGGAGGGGCACCACGGCCAGGGGAACAAAGAAAACAGCTCCTTGATGACAGATCAAATGAAAGCAAAAAAAGAGGAGAAGCAGGATTACATGCTCTATAATCATGATAATGGGAAGGAAAACACTGGGGGTCTCAAGTGTGAAAGCCTTTGTCCAGAGGAATGTAAGCGTCAAGAATGTTTGGATATTATAAACCAAAACTTCACCCAAGTGCCTGAGAGAATGGCATCACCACACATCTCCACATGATCTGTCGGCCCTTCACCTGGAAGGCACTGCTTCCTCTTCACAGCCACGGTGGGTGGCTGCAGATGTACCTTTGCCCACTGCAGTTCCTCCACTTTCTTGGGTCACTTCTTTTCCTTGGGTGAAAAGAAATGCTAACTTGCCTCCTCAAGCAAATTTATTACTGTGACATTTTCTGACTATTTAATCTACAGGTAAACCATTTTTCTTAAAAACCATTTTCTCTTTCTTCCTTCATTTCCATCTCCATGCTGACCTTCATTCCTCCACTATATCTCAGTCATAAGCTCATTCAAGTATTGCTCTCTAGACTTCCCAAAATGTGGATGTTTTAAAGTCCTCTCAGATTTTAAACCTAGTTTATCTTCAGGTCAGACATCAGGATTTAGCAAACAAGTATGGCCACCTTCATGTGGGTGCGTGAGTGGAGATTCATCTTCTTAGAAACTGTTTTCTAGGAGGAACATACTACAGTTTCTTATAACGTGGAATGTCCCCTACCCTCATTGTAGTAGCTGTGACAGATGACTGAAAGCTACTGGCTGATATGCAGGCATCTGGAAGCTGCATGGAGACAAGCTCAAACTAGAAGTTATCTTGCTTTATGTGCTATGAATTCTGCGAAGTTGGGGTATCCAGTGATGACTTAAAATAGTCACACTGTGTTTGTAAGTGAAAATCCATTTACAACGAGAATGACCCTCACTGATCAAAAGTTTAAAACAAATGCCCTCTGTACCTACTTCCTACAGTGTGGATCAAGTTCCACACATATGATGTAAGCAGGCCTCAAACAAGACTCTCACCTACACATGGAACAGAAATCATTTGCAAAGAAAACAGAAATGACAGCCATATGCGTGGGACGTTTTATATGCTATGACCAGGCCTGCAGACCCCAAGTAGGAGGATCTTCTGATCTGAAGATGCAATTGAAAACAGGTGCCTGACTTGCTGCACATAAAAAAGTACACAGGCAGTTTGGGAGCTCTCTGAAGATTTTTTTCAACTGCTGAAAATATGGAGATAGCTTCCCAGCCCCCAATCCCGTGCTTCCCCTCCAATTCCCTGCCCCAGAATTGGGAGAAAGTATGAGGTTGTGGTGATGGTGCCCTACTCAGTAAAAGACAGTGTGAAAAAGATTAAGGAGTATCAATCAAAATGTCAGTCTGATCTTGAACCACTCGAAAACAAGCCTTTTTTATTAAAATGTCTGTTGCAAAGACCTGGGTGACCTTGTTTTGCAAGTGAAAGTCTGTGACTGTGACACAGGCATGCTTCCTGTGTCCAACTCTTATTTAGCAAATAAACTAAAAGTACTGCACTTGTTTATGGTAAATAGCTGATTTGGTTTGACTGAAAAAAAAAAAAAATTACAGCTGAATAATCCAGGACCAGATTAGGTTTCTTTTTTTGTTTGTTGTCACCAAATGCTCCCAATCTTTTTGAGCTCTGAGGCTCATTAAGTGGATGTTTTAAAATGGTGCAACAGACAATGCAGCTGTATTTCATTTGTAGATAATTGATGCAATACATGTAATAACCCAAGTGGATATATTGACTCATGAGCTAATTTAGGTGTAGATGTTACAGCACTTGTGCAGCTGAAAATGTTGCCATCACACAAATCAGTTGCAGATTAATGGAGCTGGGTCCCTGTCTACACTAGGAAGAGATAAAAGGCCACAGACAAATATAAAAACAAGTTCTGAAGAATTATGGTAATTTTAAACAGTATTTAAGAATATTTTCCCACCCACAATTCATACTACAATATGAACCTGAAATCACTTAGCTATATGGTGATTTGGCAATTTTATGTAGTGTATATACAAAGCTGAAAACATGGAAAAGGCAGAAGGACATGGACTAATGTTTAGAAAGTGAAGCAGAAGTGAGCATTTTCTCTCACACTGCTGCTCTGATGCTGAATGATATCATGGAAAATGTCCAAGTCTCTCTTTCCCAGTGTGTGTATTGGGCGATGGCATTTACTAACTACTCTTCCAAGACCTGCTGTCATTTGGTGACATAATCAGTTATCAGAAACTGCTGGAGCCAGAGGGATCTGTGATCTTGTTTCTCCTGTAAAAGTTACGTGCAATCTATATTGCCTGTCTCATTTGCCTCATCTCTAAATGAGAATTAAGAATGTTTATCCATTTCCTAAATGTTTTCAGTGATCTATGGTGGGAAACAATTAAATACATATTTCTGAGGATTTGTTGTGACTATTCTTATCACTAATGTTGCAGCAACATTTAAATACTAGATGTGAACGAGTGTATTCCCAACCAGTGAGTCATTTTGTGTGTCCCCTATGATCCTGTATCCTAAGGCTCTCCTTAAGACACATCAATGTGCAGCATATAGTTTCTCCTGTGTTGTTTTCTCTTCTCTATTTTATTCCTTCTTTTCCATAAAAGCTTTCTGAAAACTTGTTTCACTATGTTACCTGTAAATTGAAATTGACCAACAGTGAAATATATCAGTATTCGAAGGTATAAATAGGCAGAGGAACAGATACGCATAAAATGTTTTTCAGGAAACAAGATAAAAAGTGTTTTCCTGACTTATTTTCACTGACTCATATGTCTTTGCTGTACTTTCATTCTGCCTAATGCTGCTTTTATCAACTATCATTTGGAAATATTAAACTAGAAATAGAAGTGGATTACACTTTTTCCTTT